>JAODOY010057538.1:0-17756 GCA_025399855.1 Forbesichthys papilliferus
TGACGTAGTGTGAAGCACTTTGTGTTACATGAATTTGTATGAAAAGTGCTATATAAATAAAGATTGATTGATTGATGACTTGTGCAACATAAAATTAAAATCTTAACGTTAGGGAGGCCCCACTATTAGCCCCTGCACTGCACAAACTCACTCAGCTTCTATGTTTTAAAAGTGTTCAAAGTTAAGCAATGGGTCAGGCTAAATTCAAACCCCTATTTTCAGCTCTGCTTCATGCTGTACGAGCCTTGATGATTGTCGGAATTGTTCTTGGAGCATTTGGCTGCCTTATCACACACACAGGATCTCTACTTCCAAAGTAAGAATGCAACTTAATAAAGAAACATCACACATTTCTTGAATATTATCATTACAATATTGGAATTGGTTTATATGCTCAGGTACACTTTTGGCTCCGCCCTCTTTGTCGGTTGGATAGGAGGGGCCATTTTGTTTGGGGGCGGGATTTTGATGTGTCTGGCCTGCCGTGGTATGGTCCCAGAGTGCGAACAGCGGTATGTTTGGTCAAATCAGCTCTCAGAAATAATTTTAATAATTGCTTGCTTCCAAAAAGGTATTCTGAATGGTTTGCATATATTATCTAATTACCATTTGCCTGGTATAAACCTGTCAGATAAATGTACGTTTAGTGCCGGAGGTGAAAATATCTTGTGAATGGCACATGCACAAACCTTTATGTTGATATATTTAGCAAGGGGTGCTCTTCTTTATCTTTTCTAAACTATTTTAACCAGGTATGGGCCAACAAGCTACAAAGCTCCCTCTCAAGCAATCTACAAGTCTGAGATGAGACAGGAGCAAATCTTTAATGAGTCCAACAAGGCCCACGGCATGGACGGAAGACAGTCCAACCAGAGATTTGACTATGTGTAGAGATGCACAAAACATCTCACAATGGCAAAATACCTCTCTTTTGTATATCTTTTTTTACTCTTTATTTTATTTTACAGTGGGAATGGATTTTTACCAGTTGTTTTCAACAGCTTATGGAACTATGCCATATGCTCATATTGTGTTTTTTTGTTTGTGAATAGTCAATTAACAAAAATTTGGAATTTTTTTTTATATCTAAGAATTGTAAAGAACCAATGCAATTGCTTTTAGCGTATCTTGTGACAAAGCTGTTATTTGTGGGAATATTGTGTGCCTGATATTAATGATTTACTGTTAATGTATTTTAGAAAATAAACAAGAATTGAAGCTTTACTTCTGGCTCTGACAAGTTCAGGTTGTACGGATTTGAATAGTCTTTTATAAATTATATAAGTTGTTTCTTCACATTTCTCAATACAGCTGCATATGACATGGGCTAATTATATTTTATGTGTGCTTCAAAACATTAAATATTTAATATTAATATATAATTTCAGTCACTGGCATAATTCAAATGCAATGCTTATACAATTATTTTGATTATGAAACTATTATTCGTATTTCATAACCCATTTTATTATGAACAATTGAAAATGTGCCTATTATCTACAACATTTCAGCCTATGATTAAGTAATTTATCATGTGTATTGTATCAAGCAGTTTCCTGCTGTAGGATGACAATGTCACCTTGCATCAGGCCTTGCCTGCCCACATTGACTAAAGCGGTTTTACCGTGACTTGATTAGTCTTAGACATAAAGGGAGGTGTCTTAGTTATGATGTCAGATATTTGTAGAGGAAGTGGATTTAGTACATAAGCACTAGACTATGGCTAGTTAAACTATTCTCTATATATATATTTTATTATTTTCATTTTAATAAAAGTTAATTATTTCTGATGTTTTCCCCTCATGAGTAGAACAAATAGAACATATAACTAATAATACAATAATATAAAATAAATCTATGATATGTCACCAAAATCTTCAGAGAGGGGCCTACAGTATGTTGAATGTCACTCACCATTTATATCAGCCTACTTTGCTGCAGTTGAGGATGTGTACACACATAATAGTGTGCACACACACACACACACACACACACACACACGCTCACCGGTAGGTGCACACACAGGCACACTTACAAACACCAATTTGAATTTCACTAGGTGAAGCAAATAGATCAGCCATGACTGACTGACGATCGCCATCTGCTGGATCTTTAGAAACAATACATGTAGACAAGACATTTCTCCTGGAGGTTAACAAGGTTAAAATTCACTGTATCTGATATATGGGTACCTACTTCAATAGGTCATAAACACTAAAGCCACTATTTATATTAGACATCATTGCCACACACCACATGTTAACAAGATATCATCTTGATTTGAAATGGGCTGACAATAAGAAACTATAGTGAAGAAATTTCATTTTTAAAAGACTCTTGTTGTACATTGTATATGCTCAAATAAACTTAAGAAAAGCAAAATGTATGTGTCATTATTGTTCTGATAAAGGTCCCCTGCAAAAGTAGGTTTTAATTATTAATGCATTTTTCCCGACAATGACCTAACACTTTCATGAAGTTGCCCACATTTTTGGAGGGAAAATAATACCTTCAAGAACCAGCCTAATCCCTTTTTTTCTTTCATTTTAGGATGTTTTAGAATGCTTGGCTGTTATGGTAAAGCACATCATGCTGATAAAAAATAATGATGATAGCTAATATGTTTTTGGAATTTATTTACAATTTGGTTGATATATGTAAAAGATCTTCCCCATATGTCACCATTTGCTAGCATGTTCTTCTTAGTTATTCTTCACTACATGTGACCTAAGCATACAATGTATAATATATTTCTTAAACAGTTTAACGTGCTCTCCTGAAAGATGAAATTATAAAATGAAAAAAAGAAAAAAATAGTCTTAAATGCTAGCCATATTGCAAATGTTCATTAGATTAGATTTAGTACTATAGGCCTACTTGTCATAATAATTTATAGAAGTCATACTAACACAGTACAAGCGATACTTACTGTACAGTGAGCTGCGCTACCCTAGGTAGGCTAGCCTGTTGTGATGGTACCATAGTTTAACGATTTTAACAACATTCTCAATGCTAACAATGTAACAAAAGTGATAGTAATTTTCTGCTAAAATGTAGACTTCATATACGTAGTAGTCAAATGTATAGCACTTTATTGAAACGTTGAATGTTCAGAGCCTAACGTATCGTTTAGTAAAAAGGTTAATTGAACGTAACAAACGTTCAGTCCACTGAACGCACCACATCTACTCTATCTAGGCAACACGCTTTAAACGATTGAGTCAATCTTTCGCTCAGGCCACGCAGATTCTACACTTCTCTTTATATTCCTTTTATTTTAAGAATTATTCAAAAATAAAATAAAGTGTTTATACGAAGACGTTAATTTTAGTCTTGACCTTCATTATAGCGTTAACAAAGTGGAACATGCCATTTGCATGCAGTACAGCATAGTCCATATTAAACAAGTTAAAGTACCGGAAGAGTATATTGAATGTTAAATAATTATTGTTTAGCCATTATACAAATTCATAGTAAGTCAACTTACATTTATACTGTAGCCATGAAGTCAACGGAATGTTGCGTTTCGAAACGAAAGTGTGACTGTTTACATCAGCATGCCGCTAGCTCCATTTGTTTAGCTTCCTGATCCTTGCAGCAAAATATTCATCTGTAGCGTTATGGATCATCTGGTTGTTTGATGGGGCTTTCAAGGATTATGATGCCGCCCAAGTTTCAGCTTCTGGCGCTATTGGCATTTGCCGTTGCAATTGTTTTCATTGAGAATCAAATCCAACAATTGGATGAATCACGAGAGAAATTAGGTAAGATAAGCTTACACGCAAGTCTGACCGATGTATTTTTATCTACATTGTCACTGTTTATAGTTTTTATCATTTTGCTTTACTTAACTTGGTACAACCATTCTCCGGCTGCTATTTTTACTGTAGCACATTTAAGGCTTTAAAAAAATAAAAATTAAATAGAAAATAAAAATATTTATTCAAATGTTTACTTTATTTTATACTATTGTTTTTGTTGTATGCTTGAATCAGATGTGTGTTTATTCAAGTTTTATTTTCAGGAGAGTAGAATATGCATGCTTTATTATGGTTGATGAATGTATTTGCATCGTAGTGAATGGAATAGTTTTAATATTAGCCTACTTTTTGTATAGCAGCCTACATGACCTATGATCAGGGCATTTCTGACTAGTCTGCAGTGGCGTGTCCACACTTTTTTGACTGGGGTGGCACAAGTGTGACACGTTATGCTGCGTTCACATGGAGCACGACAAGTGGACAAGAGCAGGACGAAAAAATCAGTTGTGGCCGGAAAAAAAATAGGCCTACTCACTATTACCTCAAATATACAGGTCTGTATGCAAGGCTTGCTTGGCCCAAAGGAGAAATGAACACAGGTGTGCGTGGTATCTCCTTACAATTCTGCAGGCGCTCCATCAAATGTAACATGTTCCACATTTGCAGCTACACTTTTAATACATGTCATTTAGCAACAAATGCCACAACTATTAAATACAGCAAACATCTTTGAAACTAATTTTGGAGGAAACGTGTCAATCAGCAAAAGATTAATTGAACGTAGGAAACGTTCGGTCCACTGAATGCATCCTAATATTTATTGGCACTGTAACTTGTGAAATAGAAAACAGTGAACAGCTGCTTCAAATGATACAGGACCATACTGTACCTGTAATTAGCTCCCATTATGCTTTCAGTGGAGGGAAATGTGTCTGTAATTATGCCTCTTTTCCTTGATGTTATCATCAAAAGACTGGATCTCCTGTAAATGTTGGTGTGTTGCCAATGAATGAATGAATGAATGTCTTATTTGGCTAATTTAGTCACATCATCATTTTATAATTTTTTGCACCTGCAATGAATTGGGCCCTCTATTATTATTACTGCATCATTGGGAAGCAGGACAGCCAGTGTTACCTGCTGCTGGTGGTCAGATAGAAGACCAGCATAAAGAACAGTTCTTATCTTCCGCCACTAGGTGGTTACCTCCATAATAGAGAAAACCAAGGCTAAAAGGGAAGACGCCCAACTGATAATTTAATATCTTCTAATGAGGCATTGTTTTACCAATCGAGAGATTTCATGGCTGTCAGCCAAGCATGATTGTTCAACGCAAATAGTGGCTTCCAAGTTCCTAACCTGACACCCAATAATAGCTAAGTCACTGTCTTAAACATCCCAACTACATACAGTACCTGTGAATTTATCACACATAAGGTACATCCATTTATTTACTGTGGCCTTTTGTACCTGGTTTCTGAGGACATTTTGAGTGCAAACGTTTTTTTTTATAGCGCCGCACTTCGCATTTTTTTTGTTGTTGCGTTTTTTAGACTCACATAAAAGTTGTAATATTCTCAACTTTTCAACACAAGGCGTAGAGTCGCGCTGTTTGTCAATGTGACAGTTGGCCCAGGCAGCCCTTCTCTTTTTTACAGGCAGCGCATCTCTGTGTGATCGGGGGTTTATCAAAGCGCCTTTAGCGACGCTTCTCTGTGTGATCTAAGTTATCCTCTTCAACATGCAGTGGATCCAGGATTAAACCTCCAAGATATTCTTCCTCTCTCTCTTTTCAGAACGCACCATTGCGAGGCATGAGGTGGCTGAAGTGGAGCAACGACTCATCCAACATGACGGGCGACGGTTCTCCTCTCCACTGCCTCAAGATGATGACATGGTTATCATCTACAACAGGGTTCCCAAGACGGCCAGCACGTCTTTCACCAACATCGCCTACGACCTGTGTGAGAAGAATCACTTCCACGTTCTGCACATCAATACTACCAAAAACAACCCAGTTATGTCCTTTCAAGACCAGGTGAGACAGTGGCCTGTCTGTTTACCCACTAGACTAGACAGAATTACACAGATATCATTATGGAACATGATATATACAGTTGACAGAACTGTAGTAGTTAGGATTTTAGAGCCATACATTAAGAAATTAAATCTACAGCATTCGTCAGCTATCAATGAGTGACATTCTGTGAGAATATCTGCTATGGTTGAAAGCTGCTGCCTCTATTAATCAATTGAGATTAACAGTATTTGTTTGTCTATCTAGTACATCTCCAAAGTGTGTCTCAAAATCCCTTTTCCACGTTAAAGAATTTAAATTAGTCTTACATTTCCACATCAGTTAATCAGTGAAATTCGATTCAAGCAAAAGAAACATCAAATATGCTATTATCTGCCAGTAGTGAAATTATACTCAAATTTTGGAAAAAATCTATTCAGAAGACATGAAAGAACTCCATGAGATGTTGAAAAATATTGGCACGAAGAATCTAATTTTCTCAAGCTTATTGCTTTTTCCCATAAGTGTAGAACCTTTACAGCTTTCAAAGCCACAGACAGTTTTGCCTTTTGCTGAAACTGCTGAATTCTTTCACATTGGTAGAGCACATTTGTATTACTGCTATTGCTGCATAGATAGGGAAACAGTAAAAAACATTTCTGTAGCAATGTAACTTCTATTGCCAGTGCCAAAGGAAATTTCCTGCCTGCCATCTCTATAACATTGAACACCCTCCATTGTACATTCTACCTATTTTTCTTGGCAATTGGTGGTTTCGTTTGATTCTTTTGGTTGGAGCCGAGGAAGACAATTAATTTGTCATAATTTTTAAAATGTCAGCCAAATGTCAAACTAAATGTCAACCAAAACTTTATAAAGTCCAGACAAATTAAAGTAATTCATAACTAGTTACCTGTAGCTGCTGTGATTTTAGTTTTAATAGCACTGGAAGAGTGGGGTGAAATTTGTTATTCAGAAATTGGCAATGACTGTTGATAAATATATTGATTTAGCTAGTAAAATCCACTATATTATTTAAGAACATCTTAAGAACTTTTATTTTGTGTGTTTTTCCTAATTATTATTATTATAATTTTTTATATCTTTGGCTGTAGGTGCGGTTTGTCAGGAATGTCACCACATGGAGAGACATGAAACCTGCCTTCTACCATGGTCATGTTGCTTATCTAGACTTCACAAAGTGAGGACCCTTCATTTATTGTGATGCAATTAATGTTTCCGATTGGTAGTCAACACTTAAGCAACCAATACAAGACCTACTTTATCTGATTTCCTAATGTGTTCGTAAGTGTTGATTAATAGCATTCTTCTCTTTATTGCTGTTGGCATTATCATTTCAATAATCTGGGGTCATTAACCTGATGGTGTATGCTTCAGTAAGAGATATCACTTAAAGGTATAGTCTGCGATTGTAAGCCACTACTCTCGCAGTCCGCTTTCTTAGCGTTCTCTGTACATGGTGAAAAAATGGTCTTGTTGTTCTGCACAGCCCTGGCTCCACAAATAGGAGCAAGGTGGCGGACACCGCTCAGAACAACAACGCCCTAGGCTTTGCAATGCGTTTCCATTCTGAGGGAGCACCCTATGGCATTGACGGGAGAGGCATTTTTGTATTGATTTGAGTTTGAAGTTAGTAAGTGCTCTTGATAATACCCTGACATACCCTGTCTCTTAAGTTTACTTAAAGCTTTAATTATTTTATATGCTTCCACATTCTCCCTATTGGGATAGTTCTTTTTTCCAAAAACTATAAATGAAGACGGATGGAGGTTTCATATATTATTATGATAGATATCTTAATCTGTCAGTTGCACTGCTGTTTATTGCTCATTGTGTTCTATTGTTTATACTTTCGTGTCTAACATTAAAACATTTACAGACAATTTAGGTCAAGCGGTGCGTATGGAGAGTTGTCAAACAGCACAGCAATGGTTGGTCTGCCAGAGATAAAAGCCGAAACTACACTCCTATTGTCTCTGTGCTCTGTCCATATGCTGACAAATGAGCACTAATGTCCCTTACACACAGGACACATCCTAATGTGCAAATAGAGACGGAGCTCTGCTCTTTGAAAAAGACGGACGTTATTTTAAAGCTTCTCAAGCCCCTTCCATAGCTACACTGACAAGCTTGCAAGTGACACGGCGTGGTAAATAAGGCAAATTTCTCATGGTCTCAAAACAACAAAAGCCGATTCCACTTTCTTTCTTCAGGTATGGGGTGAAGGTTAAACCGATGTACATAAATGTCGTGCGGGACCCTATAGAACGGCTTGTCTCCTACTACTACTTTTTGCGTTTCGGAGACAACTACAGGCCTGGCCTTCGCCGACGGAAGCAAGGGGACAAAAAGGTCTGTCCTCTGATTTTTCTTCTTCTTGTATTTGTCTGTATTTTCATCTATAAATCAACCGGCATTTACTTTCATCCCATTAGACCTTCGACGAGTGCGTGTCATCGGGGGGGTCCGACTGTGCTTCGGAGAAACTCTGGCTTCAGATCCCTTTTTTTTGTGGCCACCATTCGGAGTGCTGGTGAGTCGCTCCTGCAAGGAAACACATTTGTATTCGCTCACTGCTAACTTTCACTAATGGAGGGTCATGGCTGACCCAACATCATCACTCAACACAGAAGGTGGTCTGTACAATATTTTAAACACGAATGTAGCAGTGAACAACTCTTTTCTGTCTAAACATGACATAAAACTCCTTCTCTGTTTTTTGTAATCGGATCTCTTTGTTTTCACATCTGAGCGGTTATGTTTTCATGTGTGTGTGTGTGTGTGTGTGGGGAACAGACCATTTGTTTGGTCTGAGATCTGGTGGTAGAAAGTCATATAGACACAGTTTAACAGATAACATAATCCTTTACTTCCCACACAGGGAATAAGCCTTAGCCTGGTTACCAGTAACAATATTCACTTGGTGAATATCGTCTGGCCACACTAATAAAGCCTCGTAGTAGACTAGCAACGTATTTTCAATAGAGATATTTATTGATATTTTATTTTAGTCTTAATCCCTTTAGGGCAAACCGTGCCCAAGTCCTGCTCTGTGATAGGGCTGGGTAAAGCCAAGGACCCCGCGATACGATACTTATCACGATACATGGTTTGTGATACAATATATCACAATATAACAAAAACTTTTCTTTTAATCGATTTTAAGGGGATGGTATTGAAATCGATACAGTATTGCGATATATTGCGGTATCGATCATTTTTGTACTCAGCACAGCTCTTCTCTCTGTTGCAGGAATGCAGGCAGCAGATGGGCTCTGGAGCAAGCCAAGTACAACCTGGTGAACCAGTACATGTTGGTCGGAGTAACCGAGGATCTGGAGGACTTCATTATGCTCCTAGAGGCAGCACTTCCACGTTTCTTCAAAGGTGCCGCAGCTCTCTATCGAACAGGTACAGTCGCAGCTTGGTTCTCCCCAGTACCCTCGGGAATATTTGTTACTCTAGAGCAGAGGACCCCTTGGCTGATAGGGGGTACCTGTGCCGTGTTTCTATCACTTGTAGTATCAAATATTTAGTTGCCGGGCCAACAATAATGTGTATAAAAGTAAGACACTAACTAAGTCATCAAAATGATTATTGACTAATGCATATATTTATAGCACAGGTTGTATTTACGTTGATCAAAAATTTCTGACATTGCCATTTTTGGAAGAAAATAAGTTTGGGATCAAATCATTTGGAGGACTGGCTACACTACCTCTGAGGACCCCCTAGGGGTCCCGGACCCCGGTTGAGGACCTCTTGTACTCCATATAAATACTGCACTGTTTGGCCCCGATCACACCGAGACACGGCACTAAAGGCGCTTTGATAAACCCACGATCACACAGAGATGGGCTGCCTGCACCAAAGAGAACGGCTGCCTGGGCCAACTGTCACATTGACGAACAGCGTGACTTGACTGAAAAGTTGAGAATATTTGAACCTTTATGCGAGTCTTCAAAACTCACAAAAAAAAACTCTGGAGTTTGGAGGTGACTTGCGGCTAACTGTTCTGTTTCATTAACTGCTGCTTACTGCTGCTAAGGTAATGCATAACCCTGAACAATGTGTTGTGATATTTACGGGCATTGCATTGCACAGGTAATTGATTTTACTGTCAAATAATAGTGGTTTGTACTCTATGGGCCCCATTTTAACGATCTAAGTGCACGGTCTAAAGCGCAAGGCGCAAATTGCATTCAGGTTTGCTATTTTAACGGCAGGAAAATCAGTGCGCCAGGCGCATGGTTCATGGGGGTAGTACTTACTCTCTTCATTATAAATGGGTGTGTTTTGGGCATATCATAGGATAAACCAATCCAAGTGTCATCTCACATTTCCTTTAAAAACCCAGGCATGCTTGAATCATGGGCAAATTGCTATTAAACACAGCAGACCATCGAGGCGATAGCGAGGTCCCTAAAATATGTTCATGTAGGCTACACACTAATAATATTTCAGATTGTACTCTTTTAATTTGGAATCCTTTGCATATTTGTGCGCTCTTGCACATCCCTGTATGTGTAACACGAGTTGTGCATCTGCCATATAATGATAATGCGCATCGCGCTGACTTTAGACCATATTTTTGCTGGTCAATGGCACTCTAATTTTCTGCTGTCTCAAGATAGCAATTTGCCAGCAATGCGCTAAACCACACCTCATCTTTAGACCAACCACCCACAGGTGCTCAAATGGGCACAAGTGCATTTGCTATGTAAACAACCTGGGCGCTGGAAAATGACTGCGTCGGTCTGAAACTAGCAAAGACACTTGAGTTCCCGCTTTTAGCCGCATTGCGCCGGTTGTCAGACAGGGTTCTATGAGTGGGTAGAAGACACTGGTCAAAGAATGTAGTGTAAAGTTTCATTACATAAACTGTGTTGAACCTTCCTTGACTTATTTTCATTCATAAGTTATGTTTTTCTCCAAAATGTGTCTGGGACCCATTTAAGTTGCGCTGACAGACTCATGGCCGGTGTCTTCTCAGGGGCGAAGTCTCACCTGCGCAAGACAACGGAAAAGAAGGCCCCGACCAAGGATACTATAACAAAGCTCCAGCAGTCAGACATTTGGAAGCTTGAAAAGGAGTTTTATGAGTTTGCACTGGAACAGTTTCAGTTCATCCGTGCCCATGCGGTCAGGGAAAAGGATGGAGAACTTCACATCCTTCCCCAGAGCTTCTTCTACGAAAAAATCTACCCAAAAGTCAACTAAGGCGTAGATGCAGACTGTGATGTTGGGTCGAGCCACAGATATACCCATTTTAAGTCGCATAAACTGTGCCGAAGATGGAATCACGGAAGGGAAAATAAGCAGTTACAATAATTGTGCGAATAGATTCGCTGGCCTTTGCTGGACTTCCAAGAAACAGAGACTCTGTTGTGGGAAAATACACTGTTATTATTCGGGGTTAACCCATAATGAGTAACCTTCTAACCGTAACATTAAGATAAAAGATTATAAAATCCATGCAATTACGTAATAACTATTAGCATACCCTAAAATGTGTTAATATCATTGGTACCATATACGTCTTACGTACTAATGTATAGTAGTAGTATGTCTTAGTACTGGGTCGGATGCTAAGAATACTTTCCCAATTTGGATAAACATTCTAGCTGGGAAACAATGCTTGTAGTAGGCCACAGAATCAAAACAAAACATGGACTTTCCACTACCTTTCCTTAAGCAGTGTTATGAGTCACCATAACAAATTGGGTAAGAAGGTTGAATTTATTCGAGGTAAACATGTTAGAATACCTTTCACCCTATCCTGACTTGTGTGTAATGTTGGTTTGAAGTTTTAAATAATATATTTGGGTTTTGTCTTAAGGTATTCTGAAGGATAAAAGGGAAGTATCCTGTGATGGTTTGGAAGCTGTTTGTGCGTGTGTGTTTGTCCCTGCGCGCATCACAATTGTTTACAAATGACGATTATCAGAGGTGTCAAACAGGACATCTAACATCTAAGCTGCATAGAGTATGTGTAATTCACAGTAAAGACTCACTTGTACATTTTTTTGTGAATATATGGACCAAATACATATAAGTAAATACACTTGACCAAGACATTTGGTTTGGTGCATGACAACCATTTTCAATACTTTAGATGCATGTATTGCATCCTTTTTTACATTTTTTATTTTAACATTTTGAAACAGCAATTGAAATGTTATGCATTTTTAACCCTAGCTTAGTCTGTTAAGAAACATTTTGAACAATGAGTTAATTTCTAAACCAATGAATGTTTGTGAAGGCAAGGTAATGCAATTATTGCTCAAATACAGGGTTTACCAGAAAGTATACAGTATTTTGAGGTTGACGTTGCAGTGGGATAATCAGAATGAACAGTGCCTTCATTAAAGTTTAATTCCATTTTTGTGTTTCTGTACATGTCTTTCTTAACCTTAACCTAAAAAATGCTCAATTAAAATTGACTTGACATATTTCTCTTAGTTATTTTATTGTTTACGGCGTTTAATGTCATAATTCAGTCATTTGTATTTCAACCCACTGCAGTTATAGTGCATTGTAGTGCTATACTATAATTATACTATACCTATAATTTATAACCTTGTCTAGGAATTGGTAGACATTTGGCAGATGTCTTTATAATGGAATGGAAAATCCATTGACTCCCAAAGCCCAAATAATCAAAATATGGTGTTCAATGTTTAGGTATGTGGGTAATAGGTATTATTAGAATATGATCACTGGCTAAAAACTAGATTAA
Source organism: Forbesichthys papilliferus (assembly GCA_025399855.1). Taxonomy (NCBI): domain Eukaryota; kingdom Metazoa; phylum Chordata; class Actinopteri; order Percopsiformes; family Amblyopsidae; genus Forbesichthys; species Forbesichthys papilliferus. The sequence continues at coordinate 12,539 of JAODOY010057538.1, forward strand.
TCTTTAGTTTAGTCATTTTGTGTCTGGAATTTCTTGTTGGTGAAATCTAAATGTTTTCATTTGTGACTTGAAAGTGTTGCTTCTGCACTCGAGGGGCTCACATTGCCCTATTCTTCCCTCAGATTTGTGGACAATTGTTTGATTGACACTGACTACGCTCTCCCAATTGTTTTCGCTGAAATTATAGTCTGGAAACCCTGTTTGCATTAGCGTTTTCACAGCTTCTCGCGGACCAATCAGGCTGGTTTAATGCGATGACTTTGAAGTCAAGCGTGTTTGCTAGAGCCAGATAAGGCGGTCAAAACCGTTTTAGCAAAGCCGTTTGGTTAAATGCTGTCCAAAAGTTTCAACCTTAAATAAAGGTCTTTACCAAGTAGGAGGAAACGACACTTTCAAATGGAGCCTTACCAGAAAGTGAAGTTTAGGTCTGGTTAAACCAGACCAGAGCCTTTTATTTCTATGGCTCTGCACCAGGCTAATAGGTTAGTATAAAAGGTTAAATTCCCAAAATAATAGCCTTCATGTTAATCACCTTGAGCAAGTTGTAAATACACTCATTGTAAGTTGCTTCGTAAAAGCATCTACTTAATGACCTGATTTCAGCTTTAATGCCTGTTATAAATAGTAAAATGTACAAATTCCTTTTCTAAGTGCTACTTAGGCTGTGACATTAATCAATATTCGGCATTGATTTGCGTGTGGTAGATTCTATTATGTACTCTTGGTTAAAAACAAAAAACTATAGGATTGGTGAAACGATTTCCCCATGAAGCCCAATAAGTGAGGCTCCATTCTCCTTTGTATTCCATGATTACAGAATAATTGCCTCGCTGTATCTTACTCAACAGGGGAGTACTTAACTGCTAAAACCGTGAAATAACAGATTGGGTTGGTATGTTCGGCTGCGGATGGAATTATTACCGTAACAACCCCCCACCCCTTCACCCAACGGCTGAGTAGCCATGAGAAGGGAAGCGTCAGCCGGGACAACCCCATAGTGCCTAGCATGCTCTGTTAGTCCGCAGCTTGTTCCTGCGTCTACTGTACACAGACACACACTAACACACAAAGGCACCAGCCCATCTGACGTACTGTGGCTGTGGATGCAAGAAGAGCCCGCCTGTCTCCTCACAAAAGAGAACTCAATTAACAGTTTTGCTGCAGGCATATTGGAGCATTGTTTCATTAACGAGATGAATACTCTCTGATAATTACTACTTCTCATTAAAAAAAAAAAAAAAAAACTACACTATTGATTGCGGCTGATGAACTTGAAGGTTAATTAGGATCAGTATTTCAGCACTGTATCATGTGTGTGTGTGTAACCTTTATGGCTCATTGCAATTCTTATTCTTTGCAAGCATTTGTAATTATTATGGGCAGTTCAGCAGCCAAATAAAGGAAACTGCTAATTAAATGCATTGTATAAATGCTGTACCATTTTTAATTTTTTATTCTATACTATTACGTCACATTTTAATGCTAGCAATCATCCACTAGAGGGAGCCCTGTCCCTGTTGAAAGATCTCTCAGTGCATTAGCATATGGGTTTAGACTGGCTTCAATGGCTAAACCAGCACCCATTAATGTACCTGCACGGAGCCAAATGGAACAAAAAGCGCATTACCATTAAGAATACAGATGATCCCATAGCACTCATCTGGCTTTCTCACCACTCAGAGCTATAAATAGCCTAGCTGTACGTGTTCCTCTTGAATTTGTAAATAAAATGGGCCTACAAGACCCACAATGACACGTGTCGGGAAAAGGTGCATTTTAGTAGTGTTTAAAGCTCGAGTCTGTGATTTTGGAGAAAGATAACTGATATTTGAACTCTTATCAAAGCAAAAACACTTCTTCCTTCACTGCCATAGGGTGCACCCCCGCCCCCACATTGACAGGCATTGCCAAGGCTTGGGGTTGTGTTGTGAGGTGTCTGCACCACTTTGTTAGTGTTTTTCAGTGTGCACACAACGCTCAGCTAGCAGACCAAAGATACTTGCTGAATATGACAAAATTGTGCATTTGCTTCCAATCGCTGACTCCACCTTTAGATGATTGTTCCAGTCTATGCTCCCTGACCGGATATACACAAGTCAAAAGCAACATGTGGTTTGGCTGCTATGCTAGTGCTCCAATTCTCATGCCCTCTCTACCCTACCTCCGCTACAATGTATCGTTGTGTTTAATTAATTAATTAATTAATTAATAGAACAATAAGCTGGGGTTCTAGGGGGAGTGAAATCGAGGAGTGTGCTTTTAAAGCTCAAATTGCTCCTGAAATAATGACCTAATTTTGTCAACACAGGTTGGCTGGACTCATAGAAATGGTCCCCTGGACCTTTTATTTCTTTTTTGGGGTATTTTGGGCACTTTTCCAGTGGCCCATGAGACCCTGCAAGCTAGCTGACCTCGCTGGTGATTTCACTATTGCTCCATAAAGCAAACAGAGCAGAGCAAAGGCAGCTTGACTTGACACCCCTACCCCTCACTATGACTGGGACTGGGGGACAGGACCTCAGAGCGCTTGGCCAGAGGGAAACATTATGTGCGCTCCTTTTTGCTGTGTTTTATGTAAATGCACCGCACCGGAGTGGAAGATACAAATGAATTCGGCCAGAGCCATGCAAAGAACAGTTACGCTGTTAAACGGATGTTCGATGGGCTGTGGCAAAAACAGTTCCAGGAAGTGCTTGGTGAGCAATATGTGTGTGTATAATCATACATACATATATATATACATACATACATACATACATACATACATACATACATACATACATACATACATACATATATATAACTATTTAAAATGAAATGTATAGAGTACTTTTAGTATTTAGGCTAACTTCTGGGAACTATTTCTAGGCTCCACAACAAAACGGAGTGAACGGAGATGACACAACTCTCTCTTTCCATGGCTCTGGTGTCAGCATGTCAGGGGCACCGGGCCAGGATCAGCTCAAGTGTACCTGACACCTCATGCTATACGCTACAGATGATGGACAGACATGTACTGGGCAAATGAAAAGGCTGTGCATGTCAGAAAACAAACAAAAAGCACTGGAAGGTTTGTTCATTAATTAAAGGAGCACTGTGTACAAACTGTGCCGTGGTTACTGGACGAATACCCATACCATACACCCTATAGCCAGTGTTGGGTAATATATTTTTTTCCCAGTAACTAGTAGTGTAACTAATTACTATTTCCAAAACTGCAATATGATGATATATTATATAATAAGTAATACTGCATTACAAGAACGAGATTTCTGGTCCTATCAAACTTAGGGTCGGCTAATTTATCCAACATGTCCACTCATCTGGTTTGAGAGGCTGCAATGTTTTCACTTTGGCTGATTGTTGACTCCTAAGGTACATTAGTGTTCCAATAAAGAAGATTCAATTCTAAAATAATAACAATAACAAGTAATATATTTCCTTTTTGAAGAAGTAATCAGTAACTAGTAACTTATTACATTCCTAAGTAACTTGCATCTAGTTTCAGACAAGTTAGATAGGATAGATGGCTAGATGTAATTTACTACGTTACTATGGACATTACTTTAGCTGATTACTGCTGTCATTGTTAGCCACTGCTACCATGACAGGGTATCTGCAACAGATGCCCGCTACACCAAAATATGGATGTGACAGCCCAAATGAACCCACATTAGTCATATAATAAGTTGAACTTTAAGTGTGAACTCCCATAAATGCGTTATTGCGTTAGCACGAAGGGAAGGGGAAGAGGGGGCTGCATTTTGAGTTTCAACACGCACGCGCACACACACATACACACAGCGTTTCCTAGTAGCCTATAGTAAAATGATACATATATTTATATCCAGTATATACATTTTTTTGTTTTTATTGTGTATATATGTGTATATATACACATATACGGTATATTTATACTCTATATATACACACATGGGGTGCACGATATTGATAAAATGTGATATTGCGATATTGATCATGAAAATTGCAATATTGATATTAATTTCGATATTTTTAAACATAGGTAAAAACGGGAAAACGCATCAAAATTGATTCGTAACATATCAAAACAACTGACAGCCATTTTGGACATTATTTGTGACCATTAATGTTTCCTCTTTGATCTTTATTATGTCATTAGCTTCCTCAGCCACACATCTTACTTATCTGTCTAAATCAAACACAACTAAGCCAACAGACGTACAGCATCTCTCCGCAAAATAAGCTGTATATTGCACTTCCTGCAACATATTTTATATGATATTGCGCAACGTGATATTGCAACGATAGTCGATATATTGTGCACCCCTAGTATCAACTCCTTGTTTGTAATTTCTAATACAGTTTGTGAATAAGTTATTACAGTTGTTTCCCGTGCTCCGTTAAAAGTATAGTCAGCTATTGCAAGAGCATTGTACGCCAATACACGCTTTGTCAAACAGACCAAATATCTTCTTGCATTTCGCTAGCGTACCGTTTTCTGTGTGTGTGTTGAAACAATAATATGATACTTCTACACGGCCCTGGCACCGTAAAAAGGAACCTAATCAAAGTGTCAAAATGCTCATATCAACAAAGTCTTAACACTGTACTACACTTTGCTTCAGAATGCATTTAGCCGCGGCGGGATATTGTTAGCAAGCATTCTCGAAAATCACTAACCCTCCCGTTAAATGGAGTCTTGGTAATATGTCCGATTCTCCCACTGATTTAGCTAACATACTGAATATGCTGACGCTTCACAAAAGCAAATCAGTGTAAAACCTACTAGTGCCAGAGCCACACATGGGCAACAATGCCCAGACTAATTACTCTGTAGGAAATTGAGAAATGAGAGCTATTTAATCAGAGGGGCCCAAGCATCGGCCCGACGCACAGTGCATGACTAAAAACATTACGCACTAGTCATCTCAATAGCGTGAACAATAGCGAGGCTGACCCCCGGTCAGGCGGCTCTCTGATTGGCCTCCTCTTAATTAGATCGCTGCATTGTAGTTCGACCTTGGCGGAAGGCATTCCATCCGTGCCTGCTCCCCCTCTCTAGCGCTCTACAGCGGCCGCCGTGGTGCTCACATGGCAGAGCACGGCCATTTTCTCCTGGAGGGTAGGAGAGAAATGCAATCAGCAATTCAATCGTGGGCCATTGTGTAGCAGTGCTGATGAGCTTTGCAGAGTAGGTAATGGATTAAATTATTTGTGGGGGGGGGGGGGGGGGGGG
>JAODOY010057549.1:0-41030 GCA_025399855.1 Forbesichthys papilliferus
TATATATAAATAAATAAATAAATAGAAAAGTAGTAGGCTATTAACTGTTAAGGCAGCCTACATTTTAACTTTATTTTTGCTCAAAAACAATTATACAGCACTTTAAAATCACGATAAATTAGTCCGTGTCCATGTCTGTTTTTGATGTTTCTAAATGTCTCACAGAGTCTTGTACCGGTACATTTTGTTTTACTTCTGAATGTCCAAGCTCTGGCATAGACAATGTGTCTTCTGAATGACTGTTTGACACATCTATTTTGTCCACTCCTTGGCTCTTCTGTAGTGGTTCAAAATAAGGTCTGTAGATATAAACACCTCCCATAACTCCAATAATTGTGGCAAATACCATCTGTGTAAAGGATAATCTTTTTCGAAACATTTTTTAATGCGGTATCCCAAATTATCCTTGCAGTTTCGCTGGGTCCAAATATCCTGAAAACATGGAGAAAAATGAATTAATACAATTAATAGTTTGGGTCATTCACAACAACTAAGGTTAAGGATCATTAATTGCTTACTCTTTTCATGAACACGACTTTGATAGGCCTATAGTGCCATAAGGTTGCTTAGGGAATTGTTGTGATATGAACTAGAATAATAACTAATTAAAAGTTGAACTTACAATTAAACTAGCATTTTGAAGAAAAAACGGACGTTAGGCTATAATAAAGTCATGTCATTTGACATGTCAAAATCATTGTGGTTTCACGCGATATTCTGTAGGATTAGGCCTACTACTCATTTGTCATGTCAGGCATAGGCCTAGTCTAAGATACCTATCGGCTACTCACCAAATCAGTAGCCTACATCCACCTGAAACATGTGAACACACAAAATAAGAAACGACTACAGCGCAACGATTCCTACTGGGATTGTCTACTTGCTAAATACAAATATTGTAGCTATAGTGTCTGCATCTGTATGAGGAAATTCGTCTTTTCTAGGTCACGCGTGCTCTCGCGAGTGTGTGTACGTGCGTGTGAGAGAGACACAGCGTGAGAGTGAGAGAGAGAGATGGTTGAGTCGTTTAATCGTGCTTATCTCTTAGCTAACCTATTACTCAAAGACATTCTCTTAATTTATTGATCAGGCCTATGGTTTTTCATTAGTCCATTCAATTCACGTTATTGCATATTTAATATGCAATTATATTATTGCATATCACACTACTTATTCTGTAATCTGAGTATTGTTACAATACTCGGAGGACAGAATACTTTTCCAGCTCTTGGTATATGAAATCAGTTTCCGTGTTCAAAATATAGAGAGCCGAAGTCACTTCCGCGTTATGGTACCTTAGTTTGGAAAAAATATGTATGGTAGTCAACAGCGAGAATAACATAATTTTTAGATCTCGTTGTAATAGTGACACTAAGTACACATGGTGTGTACCTATATAAAATATAATTGTACGGTTTTGCCAAACTATCACAACTTTAATGCTGTTATTGTGAAGTCGAACAAATGTGCCGGAAGTGTGCAAGGGAATAGGAAGTGGCGTATCTTAATTAGCGAAGGGGAAACAGCTTCATATTTAATACTAAGGTTGTTTATAGTTCTTCTCATCAAACGTAAAATCTAAAATAACAATTATTTAATATTATTATTTTTTACCGTGTTTCACACATTTGTGTGGCATTACTAAAATATGATTGCGAGCTTACATAGCAATTTGTCAAAATCTACACAGACTGACCAAACAACATGTTCACAGCATCGATATGTTGAAAATAATCTTCAGATAACTATGCGTATAGTCTAAATGATGGAACATTTTCGGGCGCGTTCTATCTTTGGAAATAAAGTGGACCATGTGAAACTGAGAAAAAGGAAATCTCAGCTATACAACAAGGAAGAAGCATGTTCTTTAGATAATGGTAGGCAACCTTGTAACGTGATATAAGATATGTTTTAACAATGTGCATGTGCCTTCTAACTGATGGTAATACTGACACAAACGCGCTAAAATAAAATGTTCTAACTAATTCTACAGCTGTGTTTGGAAGAAATGTCACAGTATTATGTGTAGCATTCCGACTTGTGAATTGCTTCCTGGTCCAAACCAGCTTTGTACCCGACGAGTACTGGCAGTCTTTAGAAGTTTCCCATTACATGGTTTTCAAATATCCTTTTGAGAATGAAGTTGTGAAGAGTTCTCACTTGTTTATATTAATGATTTACTTTTACATGTTATTAATATTGGGATTGTGCTGTTATAACCTTGACAATTTCACCTATGGACATTTGACCTGGGAATGGATATCTGGAATAAGAGGATTCTTTTATCCACTCATCTTTGCATTTACATACAAGATATTGCACATTCTCAGCTATGACTCAGTTTATCTCCTGGCAAGTCAATAATTTGTAGTACTTCAGAAAGTTTCACTATATTTTTGAACACAAAATGGCTTTTGTTTTACTAAAGCAAGTCTTATTTACTTTTCTGCAGATATGGCTTCCACGCATTATTCAAGCACTTCTTGCTTCATTTGCAGATGTAAAACTCTACTCCCTCACCCGAACACTGGAAAATCCAGATGTAGCCAAATGCACGGTATATATATTTTTGGATTAAGACCCAGTGCTTGTCTATTATTATTGCATTAAATTATATTCATGGCAATGTTCCTACAATATGCCTGTCCCCCAATTGACACTGGATGTTGTTTTGCTTTTCATCATATTGTTTTTGTCAGTAGCTTTTTTGTCAACTGTGCTCTTGGTTCACTTGGTATTGTTGCACAAGAACTATGACCAACACTATGGAGACTACACTCACTACTATGGCTCTGTATTACTATCCACTGCCAGGTTCCAAAACATATAGCAGGTTAGACCAGAGTTTAGATTTCACCCCTTTTAATCACCATCTTAAAATTATAAAGACATCTGATATTTTTTTCTTTGTTCATTAGTAAGAAATATTTGACCTTGGTTGCTTTGGCAATCATTGTCCGCCCAACAGCCTTGATTGTCTGGTTTCCATTGTTGGTATACCACTTCTTTCAAGAAGATAACAAGCTGAGACTTATAACTCACAACTGCATTCCTGTAGGGTTAGTATTCTTCGGAATAATGCGTACTGGTACTTCCCTTGCTTTAACTAATCTGAATTCAATAGCCAACTAATATTTATGTTACACTTTACTTCATTTGCAGGGCATTCATTCTTATAATTTCAACAATAACCGACTGCCAATTCTATGGCAAGGTAACCCTTGACATTTCTCCATTACATTAAGGTTTTCTAATTAAGGTCAATGGTATATGTAATAATTGCATTCTATTTTACAGTGGTCTTTGGTGCAATACAACTTCTTAAAGTTTAATGTTCTGTATGGTATAGCTGAGTTCTACGGCTCTCATCCTTGGCACTGGTACCTTACTCAAGGTTTTGCCGTTGTGATTGGCCCTCATCTTCCATTCTTCCTTCATGGATGCAGCCTTGCTTCAAAAAGATACAGAATACTTTTAGCAGTGTTAGTCTGGACAATAATGGTTTACAGGTACTGCCTTTGATGGTGTAGCACAATAGCATACCATACAAAGATGAAAATACTTATTGTAAAACATTTTGTTTTCCAGTTTTCTCGCTCACAAGGAGTTCCGTTTCATATACCCTGTACTTCCATTTTGTATGTTTTTTTGTGGTAAGTTGCCAATTTCATATTCAAAAAGGTTTCCCTATGATAACAAAGTTATTTGTATTAGAAGTTGTGTGTGTAACCCCTGGCTCCTACAGGAATATCTTTGGCTAACCTGAAAACCTGGAGACGAACTGCTGCGTGGGCATTGTTAGTGACCAATATGGTCCCAGCTCTGTACACAGGTTTGGTACATCAGCGAGGCCCTCTGGATGTTATGAGCCACCTCCAGAAACTGTGTGACACCAGCAACAACTCAGCCCACCCCCAACCAGATGTGCTCTTCCTAATGCCCTGTCACTCAACACCCTTCTACAGGTAGAATACCTACTATATGCCTTTCTCTATACAAGTTTAAATGTTGCCAATATTTTAGACAGATTGTGATAGTAATTTATGAAATTCTAGTACAGTGGTTCTCAATATAGAGGCTATTTCAAAATTTTTGGATCTTTGTTAATATGGTAATATTTTAGAATTTAGTTTTATCTTCAATATCAATTTTTACATGGGTAAAAATATGTTTCTAGCTATCATTGTAGTATTCATCATGCTTCTATTTGTTTAGTATTTATAAAACTTTACACAATTCTACAAAAACACTACAGATGATTACATTATAAAGTGTAAATTAAAACATTTTTTTAAATGTATAGCAGAAATTGATATTTGTAATTAAGGCTATAATGTACAGTGCATTCGGAAAGTATTTACAGAAAAAAAGTTTAATTTTTTCCACATTTTTGATATTGCACCCTTTTTCCAAAATTGATTAAAATATTTTTTCCCTCAACATTCTACACACAATACCCCATAATCGCAAAGTGAAAAAAGTTAGTTTGAACGTTTGGCAAATTGAATGTACATAAGTATTCACAGTCTTTGCCATGACACTTGAGCTCAGGCACATCTTGTTTCCACTGATCATCCTTTATATGTTTCTACTGTTATTATATATTTCTCTGGTTTCTACACTTGATTGGCATCCACCTGTGGCAAATTCAGTTCATTGGACATGATTTGGAAAGGCACACACCTGTCTATATAAGGTACCACAGTTGACAGTACATGTCAGGGCAAAACCAAGCCATAAGTCTAAGGAATTGTCTGTATACTTCTAAGAAAAGATTGTATCGAAGCACAAATCTGGGGAAGGCTACATACAGATTTCTTTATGAGCACAGTGGTCTCTATAATCTGTAATTGGAAGAAGTTTGCAACCACCAGGAGTCTTCCGAGAGCTAGCCGCCCGGCCAAACTGAGTGATCGGGGCAGAATGTTTCACAGCCTTTAGTCAGGGACATGACCAAGATCCTGATGGTCACTCTGACAGCTCCAGTGTTGCTCTGTGGAGAGAGAACCTTCCAAAAGCACAACCATTTCTGCAGCAATCCACCAAACAGGCCTGTATGGAAGAGTGGACAGATGGAAGCCACTCTTCAGTAAAAGGCACATGGCAGCACGCCAGCAGTTTGCCAAAAGGCACCTGAAGGACACTGACACGAGAAACAACATTGTATGATCTGATGAAACAAAGATTTAACTTTTTGGCCTGAATGCCATCCGTCATGTCTGGAGGAAACCACCTGTTCCCGCTCATCACCTGTTCCCTACAGTGAAGCATGGTGTTGGCAGCATCATGCTGTGGGTATGTTTTTCAGCGGCAGGAACTGGTCAGGATCGAGGGAAAGACGAATGCAGCAATGTACAGAGACATTCTTGATCAAAACATGCTCCAGAGCGCTTTGTACCTCAGACTGGAGAGAATGTTCATCTTCCAACAGGACAGTGTTAGGCTGTGCTTATGCTGTGTGCCTAAGCACACAGCCAATATAACAAAGGAGTGGGTTTGTGATAACTGTGAATTTCCTTAAGTGGCCCAGACTTGAACCTGATTGAACATCTTAGGAGAGGTCTTAATATGGCTGTGCACAGACACTCTCCATCCAACCTGATGGAGCTTGAGAGGTCCTGCAAAAAGAATGGGAGAAACTGGGAGAAACTGCACAAAAGTATGTGTGCCATGCTTGTAGCATCATAATCAAAGACTTGAGGCTGTAATGGCTGCCAAAGGTGCTTCAAGTAACAAACATTTCAAATAAACTTTTTTCATTATGTCATTATGGGTTCTTGTATGTACACTTTTCAGGAAAAAAGATTTTAATCAATTTTGGAATAAGGCATTAAATTGAAATGCTGTGAATACTTTCCGGATGCAGTATATCTAGGACTGCTGAAGGTTCATTTAGTATGTCTTAGAAGAAACGAAGAGTGTAAATACATTCAAAGTGAATATGTGATCTATCTGCTGGGCCTTTATCAGCAAAACACACAATCTAACGGTAAACTCTACTTGTAGTCACGTCCACTGCCCGTTAAGGATGCGATTCCTAGAATGTCCTCCAAATCTCGGAGAAGCAGGTTACGTTGAGGAAGCGAAGACATTCTTTGATAACCCAATTCAGTGGTTGCGGGGTTCGTTTCCATACAAGTCTTCTCTGCCAACCCACTTAGTTATGTTTGACGTGTTGGAAAAGGTATGTTCTTATGAGACTGCTTTATACTTTGGGGAGGTAATACAATTATGCATTAACGTTAAAAATTGTCTTTGTACCATTTTAGGAAATCTCTGCTTTCTTGATTGGAAATAGATTCATGAGAAGAGCAGAGCTGTTTCACACACATTTTCCTGAAGGAAGAGTTGGAAGAAATATTTTTATATATGAAAGAGACTAAAAACAAATCCCAGTGTAAATTGTATGGAATTGTAAGTTTGAAGAAAAAGTTTACAGTAAAATATTGAATAAATGCTCAAGGCTTGTGGTTATTTTTTTTATTGGGAACCTGAAGTCAACTCTTTTAAAGATCATTTTAAATCACAAAGAAAAACTAGCTTCCTTGGAATGTCAACAGCAATTAACTTGAAGCAAATTCTGATCATATTTAACAGTTAAAGAAAACTAAACAAACATGGTGCTGTACATGGATACATGTGAAAAATTCACACAACTCATTGCAATTATCAACCTTGTTTCTATTTGGTTTAATTAGGAAGATATGTAACAAATGTATCAAAATAAACTTTAATAACATTAGCAATAGCATTTTTAATTACCATGTATTTGTGTATAGCTTAAGATGGACCCCCATATGCATTATCAATGCAACAATTATGATTGTAGCTGTTAATTAAATTGTATAATCACTGCCATGTAAGCTACCTTCAACTTTAAATGACTGTACAATTTAATGTGAATTGAGCAGTTTCTTCATGTAAAAATAATTTAAATGCAAATAATATATATTTTTCTGCACGACAGATGACAAATATTCCAGTCTAACATAAAAAGCTAGAGAACATTCAGTATCAGTGAAAAGTTAACATTGTGCGAAATAACAAAACCAGTTTTCATTTAAAAGAAAATCCGTAATAGAACTGTGTGTGTGCATGCTAATATTTGGGATCAAATGGCATAGGGCCCAATTCTATCTTGACATCGGCCATGTGCCTGTCTGAATTCCTCCCTGACCTGCTCCATTTCCCCTTTCGCTCTGGCTGAGCTCTGGCTTTCTGCTGTTTACGCTGTTCTTGCTTAATTTGTTGACCCTCTTTAGTATTGGTGTTGGGACTTTCATCAGGCCTGCTGCAAGATTTGAGACAGAGAGAAAATACAATAAACATTAAGTATCAAGAGTGATTTACACTCAGATCAAAGATGGACATAATTTAAAAGTTTAAAATGTTATGGCTTACGTAGGGCTGTCATGTTTTGCGTATGTTTCTCCAAAGAAGTGCCTGTATATATAATCATCCAGATCTTCAAATACATCATCGTCAAGGCCTTGATACTGGTGCATGTCTACAAGGTAGTCCTCCACAACACTGACAAAGTCTGTGAACAGCATCTGGTCATGGATAAAGACTCCATTGTGGAAAAAGTTGTTAATGAATTTCTCCACCTCCTTCCAGTGCTGAAAGAGGTCCACTTCCTGCTGAAGATAGCTTTGAAGAAGTTGGTGAAATTCATCTGCACGTATGGGCTCTATGGCTATGTTGAAGAGACTCATGGATTCTTGGTAGGCACAGTCAAAAACGTTAAAACAGCCGTTGGGGGTCGCTTTGTGTTCGTGTGAGTCTTCGGGTTCCTGAACTTTACCTCCGTATTTTCGAGTGTTGAATGAGTTTTCATTGTTAGACTTGTAGGCGCTGTGCTGCCATGACTCCTTTGCCTCAGTCTCATCAAATCTCTGGCTGCGAGGCCCACTGTCTTTCATAAAATACGATGCAGAGTCTTTGAAATGGCGGAAAGTCGATTTTACTGAATCCGAAAACTTCCTCAGGTTCTCTTTCACAGCCTCCTTGACTTTCTTAATTTGCTCCTTGTGATGGTGGACAAACTCCTTAGTAGAGTTCTTTACCGCCTCAAATGTGTTTTTTACCTTTCGTATCATGCCATGCTTTTTAACTTTGGGTTGTGAGTCCCCTTTGGTTCTCTCTTCTTTTGTCTCCACATATAGCCTCTCCCACAAGTCAGAACGCTGCTGTTCAAAACTGAGCTTCTTCTCAAGTTCCACCAGGCGAGACTGGAGTCTCTCCTTCTCCGCACTTGCCTCTTCTTCCATGCCGCCAATGCTCAGCTCATCCAACTCTTTCCTCAGCTGGTCCGTCATCTTCTGTTCTTCATCAAGCTCCTTCCTCAATGTCTGAGCCTCAGCCTGCAAGGCTTCCCTCTTGGTTAAGAAAGAGCTCATTTGCTGTCTCTCCTCCTCCAGCTGGTCATTCAGCCTCTGATTCTCTGACCTAAGAGAGTCGGCTCCTCTGTCCCCCGGGTCTCCAAGCTTAGAGTGCAAGTTTCTGAGCTGCTCCTGCAAGGCAAACAGGGAATTCTCTTCACGCTCTAGGGAGCTCTTCAAAAGCTGGTTCTCAGTTGTCAACTTATATTGCAGAGACTCCATAGTATTCCTCTCCTCAGCAGTCTGTTTCAGCTGCATTACTACTCTTTCCAGCTGGACCTAGAGAAAAGTGTTCAATAGCAGAGAATATACATGTATTTATTGCATGTTTTTATTTATTGTTGGCTTTTTTTCATGGAAAATGTACTTGCTACTTACCTGTAACTGGGCCTGCTTCGATCTAAGTTCCTGGTTATCTTTTGAAAATGATTCGATTCTTCCAGTCAGGAACTCTACAATGTCACTCTCATCTAAGTCTTCTCTTAGACTCTCAGCCACCTCCTACATGTGGGAATGTACCATTGCTATTGTTAATGCAATAACCACAGAAGAGAAGCAATCATATGTTGCATAGGGTAGGTAAGGGTTGAGCATCCAGCTCAGAAATGTTCAGGTAAGTTTACTTGTATAGTACCTTTCACAGACAGCAGTCTCACAGTGCTTCACAGTATAATGCATTGTCAACAAACAGAAAATTGCAATAAACCAAACAAAGGTGGAACACACACAATAGAAAAGGTCAGTTGGGTGTGATGACATAGAAACCAAAACATTTTGATTAAGTCAACCACAATAACCACTAGACTCTCCTGACCCTTATACTATATCAAAAACATTGTGATTTAGAACATGGCATTTATGTTAAAAGCATCATACTGACCTGGTTTATGGAAAAATGCTGTTCAAGCAGATCTCTGGCATCACCGAGCTCATTCACCGTGACCTTCTGCCTCTCTCGAGTCTGGATTGTGCCTGTAAATCAAGGACGCGTTATCTTTTCTGCACTGTAAAGCTTATAGGGCTTTTTGATAATAAACGTTGTGCAGTTAAGGATTTATAGTACTTATCCCACTGACCTTTGATGTGTTTACATGTAAAACTGTCAGTCATAACAGACTCTATATATTGAATTAAGTCACCGACTCATAACACTTACCACATAAGTGACCCAAGCCCATGCTAATAGCTATCACCAGGGCGAGCAGGACACATTTGTTAAGGGTGCTGCCAAGAGGGTCTTGCAATGGAGGAGAAGCAATAAGCCGTGCATTGGCCTGCTCCTGCAGATGCACATCTTGTCCGGCTGCATCCTCCTCGCTGCGGGCCCAATCCGCTATCTCTTCGTCGGGTGCCTCAGAAATGCTGGTCGTATTCTTCCTCAACCTGCGTCTGCGCACTATGTTTGTAGGGCTCTCCAGAGCCTCGTCCTCACTGCTGCTGCAGTTAGCCACTTCAGGCTGCAAAACCGGGAAAACTGAAGAAAAGCACACGAGCCTGGTTTATTGTTAAGCGCTGTGTTAAAGCCAAGGTAACAGTGGCGCTAAACCTAACATGCTTAGAAACCATGCAGGAGAGTAATTAGAAAAGGCACAATGATTATTGTGTGTGTGTGTATTCATTAAACAAAACACATTGGTGTTATGAAATACTTTTGAATATAGTATGAAATATAATGCAGGATGTAAGTCAATGCAAAACATTATGGTTAGCTAAAAAAAAAAAGTAACTGCCCAAATTATACTCTTTGCAGGTAAGAAAACACCAAGTTGGACAATTGTTTGATTCACAATATTATGTTCTTAAATTATAAGTATAATACAATAATAAAATCCATCCATCCATCGGGTCAGAATTCAGACCAATCAGCATTGTGGTCAGCTACTGTAACAATGTGATGTTAACCTGCATGTCTGTTTAAGGTGCCAGACCTTTTCCAAACACCTTCAATGGATTGCTTCCCAGAGAGTTAACAATATGCACTCTCTAGTAATAGGGTAACAACAGTCATATCTAGTCGCCATCTTGTCTGCACAGACTTCATTTTAATAAAGTCTATGAATGAAGAATTGTTTGTCATATTTACAATGTAGCTGTAGCATTGATTATAACTAGCCAAATATTTTACAATGGCTCAACCAGAAGTTTGTCAAGACTGGTTATTGTTTTGATGTCATGCATTTAAACCATCAATTGGTATTAGCTTGGCAATGGGTGTAAACACTACTTGATTGAAGATTAACTTTTTTACACCTAGACCACCATAATTTATAACAATGTTTAACAGAACCAAGCATACATTGGTATTGTCCAATGTACCACTGCTTCCTCAATGATATCAGCATGGTTGTGCTATATACAATTTCTAAACGGTGGGAAACAAGGTTTTAATAGGGCCTGGGTTGAAACAATGTAAATCAGTCCGTTAAGTATTAACTGCAGACCTACCGGTCTCTGCAGCAGTGAATGTGTATTGGCTGCTGGAGGACGTTCCGAGGTAAAACTCCTCAGTGGGTATGGCCACCTCCTCTCCTGTGGCTGCATGCTCATCCTCCTTGTGGTCTCCTAGAGTCATGATGTCTGAGTAGTCACTAAACGAGCACACTGTCACAGGCTCTGTTCCTAGAACATCCACACCATCTTCCTGCAGACCACGTGTTCGTTTGTTGTCATAGTAACTAGCCAGAGGGCTACATGGCTGTCAACAAATAAAAACATTTTTTTGAAGGGGTGGGGCTCACCTCAGACAACCTGTGTTGTATATTATCTTCTTTCAGCGTGTCCTCGAGTACATCACTGCTCCCTTCATATACAGCTGTAATAAATTGTGATCAATAGAAAAATATATGTAAATTACAACAAGTGTATTGTATATGACAAAAAAATGTGTATTTATTAATAAATAATATAATGAATTATTTATGTGTTATGTAATCACTGTACTCATGGGTCAATTCTTTTTCTATAGCCATTAATCTTATAGTCTCAAAGTTCTGCACAGGTCTACATGATCATGTACCCCTTATTTCTTATCCTATCAAAGAAAAAGACAAATTGACTCAGTTTAATCAACTGTTAATAGATAGTTCTTACCACCAGACAAAGGGGCTTGGAGGTCTTGTAGATCTGGCAACACCACTGGTGTGATCTCTTGAGAGACAAGACCATCTTCTGGTGCATTCTCCAGTCCCAGGGTCTCAATATCTGAACCCTTGTTATGTTAATGCATAAATGAATTATAGATATATAAATACTGGCATGGTGAAAAGCAGGCAAGAACAAGCTACATTTGTATTATGGATTCCAGCCTACTGAATACATAGACTGACACTGAATGCATTATTATATATATATATACATACATACATACATACATACACACACACATCCACACACAGTATCACATCAGGCATGTTTTTCAAACAATTTTCTAAATATAGTATATTGTTCTATGCTTTCTCCAAATTCACTCTTAACACACTAGAGCATTAATCCTAGTATCATGAAGTTAAGTATAATTGCGCTTGGAAATGCTACCTTAGCCTACCTCATTGCTTATGATAGTCCACCCACATGACGACTCTGCATCACTCGATGTTTCTGACATTATTCTTGTCAGCTGGCTGAAATGCATTATTTGGACCATTAGACATCATACCCTAATGTAAGATGCAACCATGTCTTTACGACTATACAGCATCCTATAGTGACAGGGCATTAGCCTCCTAGCTGGATAAGAAGCCTTTGGACATTGAAACAACTTGCCTTCACTGAAACCGTGTAGGCCCTGTATATGCATAATAAGATGTATCCAATAAAAATCACAATAATATAGATATGACTTAAACAAAAGTTGGTTACCAAAACAAACGGTGGTGTTAATTGACAGACTACTATCATTCTAATATACGCGCACACTGTATCATAATACGCAACGTTAGCTAGAGGTAAAGAGTATACTAATTTTAAAAGGAAATAAACCAGTGTTACCAGTTGTATATGACCAACGATGAAGCAAAATGTTGCCAGCAACTCCACAAGTATTGCAGTATGAAAAACACTGCAAATCTGCCCGTGTGATACAGACTATTGGAAATGTTTATGTATGGAGTAGCCGAGGATATCACTTTCGTTCTTTCATTAGCTAGAAACTACAAATCCCTTCGTGGAAACAGTGAGTCACGTGTCCAAACAGGTTCGACACATTCAGGGTGGAGTAAACCAACCAAACAAATGTAGGACTGAAGCAAGTAATGTATGAACAAAACATGTAGGCTACTACGTATAACAAATACGAGATCAAATATGAGTAGAACGGTAGTAGCACTAACAGACTACACTGATGCCGATTATATTTTATTTTACACTATCTAAATGTAGGCTTACTCTATTTTAATAAAACACGTCTGTCTGTGAATGAACCCCAATATATGCACAGGAGTACCATATGTGTCGGTTTATCTGGCTACCGTACTGTATCTTTACAGTGTAGCCCAGGGCATGGCCAACCCTGGTCCTGGAGAGCCACAGCCCTGTGTGTTTCTGTCTCTCTGCTCGAACACACCTGATTCAACCGAATGGGTCGTTAGAAGCCTAATAACGACCCATTCATTAGATTCAGGTGTGTTGGACCATGGAGACATCTAAAACAAGCAGGGCAGTGGCTCTCCAGGACCAGGGTTACCCCCTGTTGATTTGTATGCTTGGAACTGTGGGTACTTAAGTACAAATACTTAACATAGTGTACTTTTTATTGTACTGTGCATTTCATGTACTGAAGTAGGTATTTTTCTGACAACTTTTTACTTTTACTTATTACATTTTAAAATAAATATTTGTACTTTCTACTCATTAAATGTTCAATACAAGTTAGTTACTTGCAAACAATTGAGAACAATTGTTGATTTATTTTGCAAATTTGAGCGACTTCCCAATATCATCAATACCGATTTCCAACCTAGAGATTGGACATCAACAGAAGAAATACCCTGGTAGGCCTATTGGTGCATATTACGTAACTGATATACATGTTCACAATTTCTAATTTTCAGTACATTACAGAGCCTGAGCTTTTTTACTTGAGTACAGAAGGTGAATCAGTTCTTTTACTTTTACCAGCATTTTTTTTACACAAGTACTTCTACTTAAGTAATGACTATTTTTGACACCTCTGGCTTTGTCCCAAACCAATTATCTCTACATTAACAGCTGATCACAGGCTAGTATAGCTTTGCCTATTGTAGCATAGTTTATCAAAGTAACCAGTCAGCAATTATTTTATACTTACCTTTTCAACTACAAAAAAATAGAATCTGTACTAATCTGATCATGTACATAGATACTGCAATACAATAATGGCATATTTTTTATTTGTATACTTTAATTTGAAATCAGCCTGTTTCATAATAAACATTGTATAAAATAATTTTACCTTAAACTACTAAACATTTTGTAAGTAAGTGTACATATATTCATAAACGACAAAGAAAAAAATAAAACACAAAATAACAGAAACCATAATAATTAGAAAACATACATTCAATATTCACAACTTGAGACTGCATTCACAGGGGCACAGCAACATATTTCCCTGAGTTAACCTGTGAATTACCTGCATTGTTTCAGTATTACAGCTGAAGCATCATAGAATTAACTAAATACACTTGTTCTGCTAAAAGGATGCACCGAACTACAGTCAATGTAAACAAACTAAGGCATACACTCTAAACTTTTAAATTCACATGCACAGAAGGGAACTATAATTCCAACATAAAAATACAATTTATCTTTTCAAACCTTGCCTGCATATCACTGATATTCATGACCAAACAGAATTGCATATATCATAACAATAAAAAAGTTCAAATTAAATTTGAGGTAGCAATTAGTACTAGTAAAATATGTTTTCATAAAGGGGTAGATTAGTGATGTAATTACCCATTATGGATATCTCTGGAAAAATGCTGGCATGTTTGCATTAGGTACCAAAATATAACTTGAAAACTGCATGAGCAAAGAAAATCAATTTACAGGTTCTCAATTTGGTCTAGAAGAACAACAAATTAAACAGACATTTTTCAAAGCTCATTTTCTTACGACTTTTTCACTTGCAACATATTTTGTTGGAATCAGTAAAATAGGTACTTTGACAGACACAGAACATTCGAGGTTTCAGAACATTAGAAATAGTATAATATCACACTAAGGGAGAATGCACAAACGTATAGTGTGCCAATATGCAACAGTGACACAGAAAAATCTTTGGCTTTAAAATGATTGTGTCACTTTTCATGCAAACATCATAATAGTTTCCCTGATTGAATCCCCTGAAGTGTCCTCTGATTGAGTAAACATGAAAAAGCATCCAGTGACTGTATGAATATCCTAAATACTTTGTCAAAGTCAAGGGACGCTTAACATTTTCACATGACTTCACTGTTGCAAAAGGTTTCATAATTTTCAACTGCATATACATTTCACCTATGTACAAATCCTTATTTGCAACAGTGAGATCTTTGAGGACATCTGCCACATAGGAATTTGAATGATGTATTAAATTGATTATAAGATTTTTTTTTTCTCCATCACAGGTTTGGGAATCCTGCTGGCACTTTTTGAGCATTAACACACACAACAAATCATTTGGTCACAAGATAAGGGCACACTTTTAGGAGCAGCATCTTAACTAATATGCAATAATGTGAGTTATTTCAAAAGCCATTTTCAAAAGATCAAAATAAAAATGGAGAGAAAACAACGAGTCTTTGAATAACAGTCACTGCTGCACATTGGCTGAAAATAGAAAACTACTTGAAAAATCAAGTGTTAAACTTTTAACTAATCCATCATAAAACATCTCAATAGACTACAATGGATATACAGTAGTACATACTGTATCTTCCAACCAAAATATATATTTTTAGGTAACATAGTTTTTGGTGTTATTATTCTTCATTTTCATCTCTGATTAAACACTTGTTCAATATTCACACTTCATCTGGCATCCTCACTTGCAAATTCTTTATCAAAATTAGACTTTGGTATTAGCATATGGTGGATTCTTTTCACATTAAGGCCAATTATAAATCCAAGCACTTTTGGTATGTATTTTTAACATGAAAAAAAAAAAAAAAGACAACAACAAATAAAATATAGACCTGACACACATTCTCAATAAAAAGGCTGTTTTTGCTGCGAGGCCAGTACACGACTGTGGAAAACTGGCACTCTTCTCATACATTCGTAACATATCTATTAGGTCATTAAGCACAAGAACAGTTTAGCACTGAGAAGATACCCTGTGAGTTTACCATATAACATTACATGTCTTTCCAATGTACTAAACTTTGTTCCCTGAGTTTAGAAAAATAATACAATAAAATTAAATGTTAAATGAGGTAGTATAAAAACAGGATATGCAAGGGCGACTGCGCAAAACAAAACAAAACATGAAACATATAAAAGGACATTTTTTATCAACCGTTTGTCCATATATTTTCCAGCCCCTACAAGAAAGGTGGTAAAATAAAAATGTACAGTAAGCTATTGCTGCAGCGTCCTTACAATCCAATTATTTAGAACAGGAGAGGAGGAAAGAAAGAAAAAATGGACTCCTAGCTGTCATGCAGAAGGAGCCATCAGGAAGTATAACATGTTATGGGACTGAGCCAAGCCATAACGCAGGTATAAGTAGTCCTTAAATATATAGTGGGTGCTTACCAAGAGGTAAACTGAGGTAGATATTCAACAAAAAGGACTCACTCTCCTCTTTGCTCCAGTGATAAACTCTTAAATAATGTCAGAAATGTAACAACATTTCACATTTTTGACACATTTGAAACATTCATGGTGGGTGGTTTTCTTTTAAAAAACATACAAACAAATACATTCGTTCAAGGAAGATAGTAAAATAAATCCCCAGACCCCTGTCTACACAAAATACCTGCAGGAACCTTTGGGGAATATTGTTCATAGGCTCTAAGAACAAAACGGGATGAAAGGTATATAATGGGTCTCTCTTTTTGATCTCTCTCTCTCGCTCTCTCTCGCTCTCTCTCACGCTCTCTCGCTCTCTCTCGCTCTCTCACTCACACACAAACACAAAGAATTAGGGAGCAAGTGCAGGGATTAGAAACTCTTTTGCGCTTGTATATAGTGACATCCAGTTTCAGCTACAGCTCTGGCTGAGACTGCTTCTCCAACTTGGCATCACATGCGCTGCCTGGCCTGGGGCTATAGTCTGAATCCCCGCTCTCCTCTCCTCCCAGCGACAAGGGGCGACTGTTGGGACCAGAGGCCAGGTGGGTCATCTCCGTCTCATCGTGAGAGTAGCGCCCCGAGTCTCCCGTCTCGTGGCTCTCCTCGCTGTTGGACGAGCCTTCCATGTCTTCGGGGGCCCTGAGCCTCACCTTCAGGGTGCAAGGCTGGTGGGAAGATGTGGGCGACTCGTCCTCGTAACAGAGCACTGTGGCTCCTGGCTGGTAGGAGCAGACTCCTTGTGTCTGCAACTAAGAAACAGCAAAGGGTTCCTTTACCTGCCCCACCACAAGACTGTCATGTTAGCCTATAAGGGGCATTAAGCTGATTGTTTCTACAAACACATTCTAGTAAATTCATGCTAGCTACTAGAACGATTTAAACAGTCAACCTTCAAGCGCTAACAAATGTGCCCACATGCTGTCCCACATAATGTTTCCCACAGTAAACTGTGGGGAAACATTACAGGTGAGTCCTGTAGCTTACCTGCACTGTCTCTATGGTATTTTTCTCCTCTTTGCTAAAGGGAAACCATGTTTTCTTTTTCTCTGTGCTTGGGTGAACAGGGCCAAGGCTATTGATGATCAAATTTGTTCCTCCCTTTAAAATGAAAATGTATTTAAGATTGTGAATTAAGTACTTCATTTAAGTAGATTTGATGTCATATGGTGTTCAACCGCACCACATTCTACAATACAACAAACAGTTAAAATGATAGATTTGACAAACTAAAGTATGGACTATTTCCCATAGTGAAAAAGTGTTTTCTACCTTGGCATCAATGAAATGGTCTTCACCATTCATGGCCACTATTACATTAGTATTCTCTGGTGCTCCATCGGTGCCCAAATGACCTGCAGGTGTGGAAGAGGTGCCCGCTACGTGTCTGTATGATTTAACAGCTGCAAGTTTCCTAGAGAGAAACAGACTGCATATTTAACACAAGTGTAGCAGTCACTTGCCTCTATAGAGGGTATTGACCACACATATCACCGTGTGTTTGCCTCTACGTGTTCAGACAAGTACCTGTTTTTGCCTCTACAGATGATGATGAAAGCGCAGATGATAATGCAGATCAGGGCGATGCAGACCCCCACAACAATCCCTGTCATAGATTTTTGGTCCAGGTGGTAGAAGCCATTAGAATAGCCTATGAAGAACAATTGTCAGATAGACAGTACAGATAAAAAGATTAGATTAGATCAATATATATATATGTATGTATGTATGTATACCACACCATGTCTTCTGACACACCATTTATAAACTGTATTTAATTAAATTATTTAATTAAAAAAGGTGCCATTTGTACAACACAGAAAAAACAAAATCCTTGCTGACCTGTGTTGAGTGGGGAACCATGGGAATGCTTGGGAACGTGATTGTCTGTTTGTACGGCCAGCTCCACCGTATGAGAAAATGGTCCGTCCCCCATCTCGTTGGAGGCAGAAACCTTCACCAAGTAAACTTGGCCAGGCTGCAGATTCTCCAATAGTGTCATTGTAATACTCCCTGTTAATGTGATTATTATGGGATATTAAACACCGCTGAATACGTTTTTCAACATTTTACATTTAAAGTATGATTAATTAATTTGCATATGCCGAGAATATAGCACTGCATGTGTACTAATACATTACACACTATATGGAACCCAGCAGCATTTAGAGATCACATATACTCTTAATATGTTGTTTGACATGTGTTTACTTACGGCTGCATAAATGAACGTTGGGCAACTGTTTCACTTGTCATCCTACACGATTGAAAGCCTCCTAAACTTAAACTGACAGTCCTGCACTTTAACCGTTCGCAAGAAATCTATGTGGCTGACAAAATACTGACACAGGGTCTTCACAGTTGAACAATCACTATAAGTTATCACTGACTTTTTTACTCCTCACATTATTCCGCTGACCTTTAAACAGGGGGTTATAATGCAGAGGGGTAAAAACAGAACAACAATTCCTCATGGGGTATTCGGGGCTATTTGTAACCAGCTTTCTTAGGGAAGAACAGTGGGTCAGAGATCATGGCTACACATATTTCCCCTTGCCTACTACCACATTCAGTCTCCACACTAGTATCGTGGCCCCAGCAGTAACTGTCAGAGTGGACATACGTGATGTAGAGTGATGGGGGGCTTAGACAGGGAAGAGGTGCTCTGTGAACGGCCTCAATTTTGACCCCGTCTCAACTGACAAGAGGGCCACATTGAGTTTTCTGCTTTCATTTGATCTTAACATCTATCTATGTTTTCCTTTTCAAGAATTTTAATAAATGGAAATTACGCAAATATTAAAGCTATCATTAATCATTACAGTGTATAATATGTGGCAGCGTGCTGAGGCACGTCTCTGCTCCTTGACTGGTCAGAGTGAGTAGTCTTACGGGTTTAAGGCTAGAAGGAAGTAAACGCATGACAACAATCATTTAATCTACCCTTTCATTGCTGAGACAAAGGGAGGCTGTTGTAGTGTTGATCTAGCACCAAGAAGGGATTACACAGAATGCATGACAAATACAGTAAATGCAGTAAAGGCATCTGAGAATGGGTTGGGTTACTGATTTCCAGGGGGTTATTTGTCTCAAGGCTTTGTGGGTCCGTTACTCCCTATGGACCATTAGCGGTAGCACTTTCTCCTAATTCATGTCTGCCCCATCCCCCTTACCTTCTCTCTGCAACACTTTCCATTCTCCAGCTACCCAGGCCTTTCTGGAAGCATACAGGATGGTGTAAAATGTAACTGCTACGTTGGGTTCATCTGGAAGCTTCCATGACACCAGCGCAGTGTCCTCCTCAATAAGAGTCACTTTCACATTGGAGGGGGGCCATGTAGGTGCTGGAAAGTTAAGAGAAAACAATACATCTTAAGACTGGCAGTTAATAAAAAGAAAAGGCAACACACCATTACCTTAGCAACAAGAAGAAAATGTAGAATGAACCATTTTTACATTCTTGACAACAAAACAGAATACTAAATCCATTAAAAGCAAATGCTTATTATTGAAAGTAATAACGTGTTAATTAAACAATCAATTAGGGGACAAGGATTAAAGGAGGAATGATGTAATGATCAGGTCAAATAGAGACTGTTCAATATGGTACCTTCAGCAAAGGTACTTTGATAGACCACAGGGCTCCAGGGGCTGGACAGCTGGTCAATGTGAAGGCGAATAGCAAACTCATAACGTGTGTTGGGCACCAGATCTCGCACCAGAAGGCTCTGCTCAGCTCTGCAACAGAAATCAATGGTGCTGGCATAACTACATAGATGCGGCCAGTAGATGGTGCTGTAGAACCATAACAACCATGCCCATAAACATTTCTACTGCAGCAATTGTCCTGCACTGAGAAATTGTACATGTGCAAACACTAACATTTTAAACTGATACCTAATTATACTAGATATTCAAAAATCTTTCAACTTTAAAATGTTCATTCTGAGGCAGGGTATTTCAATGTGTATTATACATTCCAGATACCTGCCTGCCTTTCAGATCAACTGCCTTTAACGATCTCTTTCAGCATCATGCTGAGGAAATGAATCACATGCATGCACACAGCCCACACGTGTGTGAGTGGGGTGTAGCAGTGGAGATATGTCACTGCTGTATCAGGGGCCAATACACGTAAACACATAATCCCTCTGTTAGGCCCCATATGCCTTTGTCACACTAACATAGTGGTGGAACACATCTAACACTCTTAAAGTGTAACTGCACCCCAGCTCTGAGCCTGACTCCGCCCACTACAACTTGCACCAAGGAGCTGCGTGGGGGGAAGGGAGGGGCTGAGAGGGGGAAACACCATTAACATTAACGTTAACATTTTGAATTTGATGACGAAAAAGCGTACTAAGTGTGCAGATGAAAACCAGCCACCTCCTGGGGTGATTTTTAATGGATATAACGTGTAGTTCTGTTTTCAGTACATAAAACACAGATTTGTATAAAAACAGGACTTTTGTCGATATTAACAACAGCATTGATGTGTCTAGATAAATTTGCTTACAGCTCAAAAAACACATTTTATGGCGCAGGTACACTTTAAAAGAAACGCCAAAACAATGACAGGCCGTGACTGTAATGCGTGAAGCCACTCACGTCTGGAGGTAGAGCACCAGGGAGGCGTTCTGCAGGCCCACAGGGTTACAGCGGATGGTGTAGTTGACTGTATGGCTGGACGTGAAGGCCGGTCGACCCCAGTGCAGAAACACAGCTGTGGAGCTGTTGGTCTTCACATAAACATGGTGCGGGGGGGGCGGAGGGGGCACCAGGCGATCACGGACAGCTTGGGAGAAAGGTGAGGAGATACAGTATACTGTAGGTCAGCACAGTGCTGTTGCTACCAAGACTGATTCATGAAGGGAACACTTACAGACACATCCAGGGGTGCTGATCGTTCGATCTGCTTGGTAGCCATCTCCCATGAAACTATATGCAAGTAGCTTCACGTGGTATTTCTTTCTTGGGTCTGCATGAATGAAATAATAAAATGTTTATTGTTAATATACACAGCATCATATTAAGGTTAACTCCATCACTGCTGCTGAGAAACATATATAATAATATAGCATCCACTGAGACTGAAGTAACCAATCTCACACCACACTTTTTTGTTGTTGTCAGTTTTACCTTCTTCATAATTTCAAACTCAAATGTCTATGTATTTGTATTGATATTTGCTATATTTTATTATTTAACTCACTGTTATATTGCTTTATTCAACAGATTACTCTGTCACTGACTGTCAAAGCACTTTGTAAACTCTTTTTTAACAAGGTGCTATTGATCTAATACAATTTTATTTAGGAAACACAAAAATGCAGTGTGACTAGGTGTGATCGGTGATGTTCTCAGGTCAGAGGAGTAAACATGGAGACAGATGGTCAGTGAACTTCTTTCTACCCCCCTCCCGCCCCAGGGTGGCTGGACAGCCCACTATAGAGAACCTTCTCAATCCATCACCATGACACTTGGTCTCCCAGTCAGGCCCACTGACCAGTGACCACTCCTCTCCACACCACAACCTGGGGGTGTAGAACAATAATCTCTGGCCTGGACACTGCTATAGGTCATCGGCCTCTCACCCCTGCAGCCCCAAAGGACCCACGTTAGAGCATTTAAACAAAACATTTTGGTCCTTTATAAATCTACAAAAATATAGTTCAAATGGAATCATACTATATACGTCTATTGGATTTTGTCATATTGTTCTGATTATGACACAGAATTAATAGGAAATAGAGGAAACTGGAAAATATATGTTCCTAAACTATAAATAAATAAAACAATTTAAAATATAAATTTTATTGTTTATAAATCAACTTAGAATGAATGTCAAAACAGTTTGCATGTGGATGGTACGAAAACCTTAAGAAAATTAATTATTGCGAACGTACGTCTCCATCAACCATATGCGGCCTTAAAAGACAGTTTTGTATTTATTTGTTAATCTTGAGGGTGTGTGGCCATAGGAGGCGACAGAACACTGGAGGGTGTGGCGCTAGGCTACGTGGCCCTCCAGCCCCGAGGAGTTTGAGTGGAGCCAGGCTGGGGCCAGCAGGTCAGGCCTAGATAAAACTCTAAAGAATCTGAGGTCACGGGTGTGGAACATGAGACATGTCCCTCCTCGTGGTCAGGGATTGTCCCTGTGGTCCAAGCCTCAGTGGGATAAGACCACCAGTCTCAGGAAAAATGCCAAATGTGTTTAAGAATCAATATTACATTTAGAAGTGCTGATCAAATATGAATAAATAAGAATATTTTGGTGAGTGTGCTTTACCAGAATACACATAGGGTTTCTCCTCTGATGTATTCGAATTTGCTGCTATAGAAGACATACTTCCAAAGATATGAACAAACACACAAGTTATGCTAAGGTAGGTATCACATCCACTTTATTGGCCACTAGCAAGACATTCCCCATGCAGGGCCTTTGTTGTGCCCACCTCTAAGGAGCACTAAGAGTGCCACATTATGCACCTCTACCCAGGCTCACCACAACACAATGGGCCGGTCGTCATTATGCACGATGGAGGGGGGAGGGAAGGGGATGTGGCATCTGGGCCATGACCTTTGACATGGAATCTGGGCAAGCTAAATCCTGCGAAAGGAGGGGTTATAAGGTCCTCACTGGTGGGGGAGGGGTCAAGCAAAGGAAGTGAGCAGATAGACAGGGAAAAACCCCGAGCCAAAATAAAATGGCACTTAATAGGTGATGACACAGCAGGCTAATAAAAGAAAGTTAAGAAGGGTAGGCCTCCACCTCACTAAGCGATGGTACAACCATCTAGTCTCTGCATTCCCAACCAGACAGGTGTACCCTCGAAACATATCTGCTAAGTCACATTATATTTAAATCTGTCCTGCTGCGTATTTTCATTTGAATTATTCCAAACTCACGGTGAGCAAACAGTAAAACATTTGCACATTGTCCATCTGTGATTCTTTAAACTTTAAATAAAAGAGCTGTCTTGAGTCATCAGTGGTCACATGAGCACAACATAATGTATTGACTCACTAAATCACAATCACACCATTGCCCACCACATTCCTATTTGACAGGGATAATACATTCAAATTATACTCGTAAATACTTGTAAACTTGTAATAAATAATGTAATTATATTACATAAGTATTCCATTAATTAAATTAAGCAATTTCCTTCAGCTGCCATGCCTTCAGCAGCAGTCCACAATCCTGAATTCAAGGTGCTTCACTTCCCTATGCTTCTCAAAAGCAAACATCTCAATGGGCTCTGCGCCCATAAATTATACCACTTTGTATTAAAGGGAAATATTTTAGCTGGATGTGGTCACTTGATGTTTACAACCAACAAGGAGACCCTGTGTGCTCCCCCGAGGCTTTGTTCTCCCCTGTGAAAGCACCGACCCCCCAAGCCACAGCAAGTAAGGCCTGAACAGGGGCCGTAAATGTCAGCTCTCACACTGACCCGCACAGCAGTCGCCATCATCGCCCTTCTTCTCTCTCTCTCTCTCTCTCTCTCTCTCTCTCTCTCTCTCTCTCTCTCACTCACTCACTCACTCACTCACTCACTCAGTCTCTCTCTCTCTCGGTTTGACCTACACACACACGTTAGTAAGTACTGACTAACAGATTAGATTGTGACCAAATCACTGAGTATACAAATATTCTGTAGGTTTCACACCAAGCACACTGTCCTGAAGATACTTGTGGAGGCACGCGAGCGCAAAGCTCTCTAGAAGATACATCTCTAATGCTGGTGCCAATAGTTATGTGAGAGTTATTCTTGCCCATATATTCTCACAGCACAATACACATGTACGGAAAGGTCACCGTATTTCAACACCATGTCATTTAAACATACGATGGGAGCTGTCCAAACACATTCCTGTCTTCCAGGCAACGCTTTCAATCACACAGACTATAAGTCATATGTGATAATTTAAGCACCAGTGTACAGAATTTCTTTCTGCACATTTATACGTGATTGAGGGCCTTCCTGTGTTGTCACGTTTAGAGGTCAACAGTAATGACACAATTACAGGTGGGCATTTATTGTATAAGGACAGAGATTCTCTGTGCTGGGTCATATGAAAAAAAAAAACACTATGACAGAACACACACAACCAAAAGGCTTGAATAGATGGTAAATATGCCACAGCTTTATTTGACTTGCAGATGTGTTACTTAACTTTTTTGTCCCACTGTGATTTACCTGCATGCTTTTCAAAGGAATAGGTATGCCAACAGTATGAACCAGTCTTGAAATGTAACTGTAGAAAAAGCTCACACTGTCTCTTTAAATGAAGTGTTTCTGGGGACAAGTAAAAGGCTGCTTGCTCACGTGACCTCATAAACAGCAGGACATTATCTACTGCAGCGTGTCTCTCGACATGGGAGGTCAGATATACTATATGCTTTTCCCTATCCTTGAACACAGCACAAAACCACAAGGAGAGTCACAGGGGAAGCTAGTCGAATTGCAAAACGGTATGCTCACAAGAAGTCCTCATTGTGTAGTCCTTTAGCTTGGACGGTGAGAGGTTGAATTTCTTTGACTCTTGGCTAATAAACTATCTTGGCCCTAAATGCAAAACACAATGAGTGTCTTTGATGTAAATGGTCCTCCAGCAAAACTTCTCAAGTCATACAACATATAATAAATAATTCTCAAATTCTTGTTTTATTCCTTTACATATTATTTGGCCCGGTATTTATATGCTTACAGCACTAGAATGTATTTTTTTAATATATATATATATTTAATTTAGTACAATTTGTACATTTAGAACAATATAAATATAATTATTGTCAGGTGAAAGTACTCCAGCAGGGGATAGAATTAAGGTTAGTGATGTAGCAGCATTGGATAGTAGGGGTGGGGGACAAAATGTATACAGCACAGTATCGCGATATTTCCCATGGCAATACTGTGTTGATACATGGATGCCAAGTATTACAATTTCATTATATAAATTGCACATGAGAATTTAACTTGATGTATACAAAATTCATGACATGCTCATGTCAGTTAGTTGGCTTGACAATCACATTTTGCAGCAATACAATTTATGTGAGATGAACAAACCGATGTTGACAAAGTTTTCCTTAAGGGACAGAAAAAGTAATAAATGGCAAAATATCACAGAATATCGCAAAATGTTTAAAATCACAATAATATCGTACCGCTCCATAAGTATCGTGATAATATCGTATCGTGGGCCCTCTGGTGATTCCCACCTCTATTGGATAGTGGTAGCAGCATTACTCAGCATACTAATAGTTTAGCTTTATAGTGCTCAACTAGCAGTGCTAGGAGTATCAGAAATCCCAAGCCACAGAAAATGTCTACTGAACCACACAGCTTTCACCCCTACCTCTCCTTTCCATCTAATTCTGAGCTTCCTGATTTACAAGTCAGCTGCTGACCACCTGGTTGACCTCCTCTGTTCAGTGGCCACAGATGGTCAGTTGTCCACGGCAAAGGCCCGGGACTGCTGTCCACACTCTAACACGGTGTATGAATCTGACCTAAAGGCCAGAAAGCCAATCTATACGAGATAGCAGCTGTTAGATCTGTCCGCACATTGAAACCCTGCAGAAAGGCTGGGAGGTCACTGAACTGGGATGAGGTGTTGGCCCAATAAATCTCTGCATACGGTATGAAAAGACTTTGACAATTAATCACTCATTAGTTTAGCTTTCAATACAGTGGGTGATGTTTTTGATATTTCTACAAGTAAAACTTAAGATTAATTAAGGGTCTGATGTCATTATGTACGTAGGAGCTGCTTACACCCATTAGCAGGAACATGGCAATGGTCCCCTCAAACAAACATAAACTTCTAAATGATACAGATTATTTTGGTTTATAACTGACACATCTGTTCCAAACACTAATTGCTTTTAATTGTAATAAATGGTGGAGAACTGTGCAACTTGATTTATTTGATTGGAATCTACTGTGCATACGCTGTGATACACGTTTATGTTTCATAACCCAGGATGAAGCAAATCAGAAAATACTTACCAAGGCCTCCGATTATGTGTTTATCATCCGAGGCACGGAGCTGAATGGGGGAGCTCTCGGACTGGCTCTCCTCATGATAGAAGAGCCTGTAGCCCTGGACACTAGCTGAGTTCCCTGGTGCCAGCATCCAGCTGACTACAATAGTGGTGCAGTTTAATGGCTCTAGCTGTAGCTCTGGAGCGAGAGGTACTGCAGAGAGATGGAGACATGATACGATATATGCAGGTTATAAGATGACCAAAACGGGGCCCTGCCTATATATCAATACATTTGATACAGAAGTATATTGCAGACATATTAAAGATATATATTATTTCTGAGTAAAATATAACAGAAATTTCAACTTCTTTATTTTCTGTGCTCTGTACACTATTAAAACAAATATAGTCTACTACAGCTACAAAGCAATTTAGCACTAACAAATATAGCAACTCTACATAGCGTTTCTTCTAACACTATTCTGAAAAGGATTGTTATAAAAATCAGACTGGCCAGATTTGGTATAGAATATGGGTTTATATGCTCGTATAGGTTTATATGCTTTCTCTGGAAACCAAACACCCCCTCTCTGACAGAGAGCTAACTATTCCTGAGTTCTACCTTTGCCAAGTTTAGGGGCCAGAAAGTAGCACAGAGAGATCCAGAGATAGACAGGAAAAACTAATCCCCCCCCCCTCCCCCACCTGAAAGCCTCAGATGTAGTTCTAAACAGGCCTGTTCTCCATCCCACCCAGAGGCCTGGGACCTTCTCTTTATGACCCATGACCGAGGCCATTTCAGTGTTACTGACAGTGCAGAGCAAGGGTCGGGGAGTAACAAATGCAATGCCTTAACAAGATTATCAGAGCAAGCTTGCCTGTTGGGCTCTACATTCTCATGCTGGATAGAACTGGTGGAATGTATTAAGATGCGTACATGGGGATGCCAGTTTGTCTTGTATGTTCCCAACAAATGAGTAGAGAAGCAGAAAGTTTTGAGATGGTTCATCCTGGAGTGTGCAGTGAAGCACAATGACGCCATTTCAAATATTAGTGATATGGTCAGTGTGAATGAAAGCGATATTTTATAATAAGACAGGAGGACATAATCATAATATTACAGTTTAGGAGCATTGTTCAGGAGCACATTCAGAATTAGGACGGGAATATTGCACACTGTATCCACCATCAACACTACAACTGAAAGAATAATACAGAACTTGTTAGTTAAAGGCAGGGTTAATCATTCTCAAGAATGCTTGCCAACTTCGAGCTCAAATCAAACTCCCTCAGAAGGGCCGCCCCACCCATAGAAATGCATTGTGAAGCCTATCGCATTGTTGTTGTGTGCGGGTATGCACCACTTTGTTTATGTTCCTACTTATGGAGCCAGGGCTGTGTAGAAGTAACATATGTTTTTCAGCACACACAGAACGGTAAGACAGCAAAATGCGAGGAGATATTTGGTGAATTTGACAATAAGTGTGTCGGCTTACAATTGTCTTACAACATACCTTTAACATTCAGTAGAAAAGCAAAGCAACGCTGCATTACCTTTAGCGCTGGATGCCTTGGGGGTGCGGTGGGAGGTCCATGCGGACTGCTCCCCCCAGCCCACACCGGTGGCCGCAGTGATGCGCAGCAGGTAGATAGTGTCGGGCTGCAGTTTCTCCAGAAGATGCCTGGTCCTCTCTCCAGGCAGCTCCATCTGCGTGACGGCCTGCTCAGTGCTGGTGCGGTGGGACAAGCGGTAAGCTGTGATCCGACCGCGGCTCAGCTTGTCCGGGAGAGGCTGCCATGACACCTGGATGTCTGTGGGGCTGCGGCTGGTGAGACTGAGCTCAGGAGCACGCAGGGGAACTGTTGGTGCAGCACACAGGAAAGCTGCTTGAAGGAGTCCTATAGTAACGCTAAATGTTCTAGTTTTGGAACATGTAATTGAACGTATGCTACAATGACACACAATACATTACACATAGTAAGTAAGCATATACAATGCTCATGAATAAACAGAAGGTAGTATGTAACTAACCCTAATGGTAAACTGTCAATAAGAGGTCAATGGGATTTGTGGTTAAAAAGAGAACATAAAACTTCACAGCGGAAAACGCGACAACAACAAAACATTTCAGTTTAAGGGCTCTCATTCCATGTAATTTGTAACCTGCGAGTCCAATGTAAATGTGGCAAGCTGAGCCTCAGTAATCTGGCCGACACTGGACACAGAGCACAGCATGTGGGCTAACGTTTCCAATGGCAACAGTAAGGAATTTGTGGTCCTATTTATTAGATAATTAAACATAGGCTTTAGTGTTTTACAAATCAAATTCCAAATGATATGGTTCTCCAATATTAGATGAATTACCATTTTCTTAAGAAAACTCTTTACTACACATTATTTAAGCCCGTCCTGTATTGTGGCCAGTGTAAATGTAGTACTTTATAGCCATCTACATAGAGTATAAATGGCAATGTTTAACCAATAGGTCAAGACCATGGACAAATTAGATTTAACTGGATTTTCGAAAATCGTCAGCATAGTTCAAATTGTTTTTAATTCCCTCCACTAGACATTACATAAATGACACAGCAGCACTTCCAATCCAAGCGATACTTGAGGGCATTGAGCTACATTTCTAGAGGTGTTAGTTCTTTATGGGCGAGGTGACAACACAGGTGTGCACGCCTCACATTGGATGTGTGTCTCACCGTCTTCAAAGGTGTGCTGAAACACATGGTCGGACATACGGCTTGCTCCCATAGGCATGTAGGCCACAATGTAGAAGGTGTAGTTCCTAGCCGGCTCTAGGTCATCAATAATGTAGCGCGTTGTGTCATTCCCAATGACCACTTGATATTCTTCATTATTTAAGCCTGAGGGAAAGGTGAAGTAAGATAAAGTAAATTAGACAGAATATATTCACATTCATTAGCTACCACACAGTGAATGGATTAAATCAACATTTACATATTTCAGAATAACATTGTATGAATGTTATTTTATTAGTAGCTATTAAATTAATCAAAATATTGTTACATCACATTGTAACCTCAAAAGTGCACAAATGAAAGGTTAACATGCTGACATGGCAAAATGTAAGTACTTTGTGCATGTATTGGGCTGCTCTTACACATGCAATACAAACTAAAAAGTAAATTCGTGAAAGACTTTATCTTGAGTTTGTTTTTTTCTCACACTCCTCACAAAAAGCTCTTAAATAGTGAAGATTAGGGAAATCACACAAAAGATTTAGTTTTGGCACTGGCACAAAGAACTGCTCTGACTGATTTCTGACCTGGTAAACAAGATCCTTGATTGTAAACACAAAAGCCTTGTCCATGGCCTGAATACCTCAGTAAGTCTCCCTGAACAGTGTAACAAAGTCTGACTTCCTGTCCAACTGACACGGTCACCCTGCCTTCACAGAAGACACACTTTTAGATTAGCACACTCCATCACACAGGCTAATTAGTTCCTCCTTTCATTAGAGATTCCATTTAGTGCCAGAACTCTCTGACTTCAGGTGCAAAATGTAGTGTATGAACCTCTTGTCAGTGTCAATGGGGACCATTCTCAGAGATTGGCACCAGAGAGAATGTTTTAATCAAGTGCACCAAATCCTTGACAGATGCCGTGTTAAAGAGAAAACAGAGAATTTGTTGAGTTTGCTTTTTCCTACATCCTCAACCATACATAATCCAGCAGGTGTTCCATTTACTGCTCCAACTCTGTACATTTCACTTCCACAATGGAATTCAAAGGCAATACAATGAAAAGTAGTGCTTGAATGCACAGGCTGAAATATTCTCAGAAATGCTGCATAGTTTGAATGTGACTCTTGTTTTCAACAACAAAGGTTCCCAGAGAAGCTGAAAGATTTTCTTTTTTTGCTGCTACCCTTGTGCTGCCTGAATAGTAGGTTGTTCATTCTGTATTTTAGCAGAAGTCTTAAAACTCCCTCCGTAAGGTTACTTATTACGGGAAGACCCTTCCTGTTTATAGAGAACACTGTTGTTCTTACTTTGTTCGAATAATCATGTCTCCCTTGACGTCTGTCTGACAACACACTATTGACAACAGATGGTCCATCTCCCACATTCCACTGAAGAGGAAATGGAGATGTGTTTCATGGTTCTACATTATTCCTGGGGCTACAAAGTCCATCAACATGAAATTGATTGATTTAGACTACTAAGTAAAAAAACTGTGTGAGATAAAAATACAAATACAAATAAAACACACGTGGGTGGGATGCTGCCATGATGCTCACCTTCAGCCTTCATGTAATGCACTGAGTAAGCGATGACTTTATCAGAATTGTAGAGAGGCCTCTCCCATGCCAGTAGAATGGCGGAGCTAGACACAGTTTCAGCCCGGATGTTCCTGGGCGCACTGGGCCGGTCCTCTGACATGACCACAACGAGCCGCGCCATGGACAAAACGGAGCCCTGCTCGTTCTCCGCCTGGCACTGGTAGATGGCATCGTCCTCAGGGATGATTTGGTTTATTACCAGTTTGCTGTGGAACACACACACACACACACACATACACACACAATGTTGTTTAGTGCTATAAGTATAGTAATATTTAGAGGCCGATAGGAACGCATTTAGAAAGTCAAAGAAAGGTTTCTTGGCCCACACTACAGGATTTCCAGCCCGATTCTGGGTCCGATTTGCCCCTCCCGACAATCGCGGGGGGCGAGGCTGGTCGGAACCAATCATCTAGCCAATGAGACATGAGCTGACTGGAATGTCTCTGGCTGTAGCTTACCTTCCAGATCGCGCATCAAAATTAAATAAAGTCATGATTTTTCTGTTTTCTCAGCCATGAGTTGATTTCACCCAGAGTTTTGTTTCTCTGTGCAAGAGATGTAGCACACTCAAGTGCTACTACGGCAACGGTGATCTCTTTATTGACGGCATGATTGACAGTCCACATCCCTGTTTGTGTTGCTCACGGTTGACACGCTAGTTTCTGAGAGGTCCCGTGTCCCTGGAAACGCCACCCTGAAATCGTTTGGGATAATCGGCAAGTGTGGGGTCCTGCAACTTGACAGAATCGTCTAGTGTGGTAGTGTGTAGGATAAAAATCTAATCTGTCTGTGGTAGCCATTGTTTTTAAAATCGGTTGATTTAAAAATGGATGATTCAGGATGATTCATTCTTTATTTGACTTTTGAAAAGTAAGTTAGTAAATAAATATGTATTAAGAGTTCATGATTTATTTATGCCTCTATCTAGAGCACAGTAATATGTTTCTAAATATCAGAGAACATAATCCATAATAATACCAAAAGAGAACACTATTTATACATGAATTAAGATAAATTAATGTTTACATAATACTAATTATTAATTTAGAAATCAAGATTACGATTCATACACTCTTTACCTCTTCCAATGTAAAGTTATAGACATTGCATTCAAATTACTCAAAAAATTAGAAGAACCAAATAAAACGTTCAGACCTGTTATACATCTTGATGCGACCATTGGAGTGAACTTTCTGTCCATTCTTCAGCCATGTGATCTGTGGCATGGGAACTCCTTCCGCCTGGCACGCAAAGCGGGCAGTGCCCGCCCGTGGACGTGTTACGCTCTCTGGCCACTCCACCAAAGACGGTGGCGCTGAAGAAGTACAAGGAAGACACATCGTTAGAAACACAAAAGAAAACCCTAGCATACAATATGCCAATGGAAAACAAACAGAGCCAGCGTTTGTCCATATCCTTACCCAGCACCGTGACATTGGCTGAAGCTACCGTGTAGTTGCGCGTGCCTGGAGTGGTGGCTCTGCACATGTAGACACCTCCATGCTGGGGCTTGATGTCGCTGATGATCAGGTTCCCGTTTCCCAAAACCTTGGTGTTGTAAACGTCGATGGACCTGCCGTCGGCTCGGCTCCAGGAGATGAGCGGCCGAGGGTTCCCGGCAGCCACACATTCCAAGACAGCGCTCTGGTGTACAGACACTGTGACGTTCTGCGGCCCAGCAATGATGTGAGGCCTCTGGGGGAGCAGGGGTCTGGGTGCTGAGGGTGGGAAAGGCGTGGGACACAGATACATTGTTAATGAGTAACTCATTAAACGATGTATACAGCAATGGTGTTTGCTGCTGCTGTATTTATTGAAAAGACTAGTTACAGGATTATTGTGAATATCAAAGTAGATTTGGACACAGTGTCCAGTGGTGGAGTGTTTCTCAAATTGACTGGAGTGGAGAACTAGGTTTTATCTTAGACCTCCTATCAAACGACCCTTTATTCAGTTAGCCTTTATGCAACTCAACATATAGTAATAACAAGTGTAGAGATTGTGGATTAAGAATGTTAGGGTCCATTACAGGGAGACAGTCTCCCATACCATAGGTTATACTCCTCCCTTACATGCAATACACTGCACCACAAACGTCCATTGTATGCGTCCCAGGACACAAGCAGAAAAGCCTAGTCTGAGATCCGCTCACTAGAAACAGTGCCACTCCCATGTTGTCATGACCCACCTGGGGTGACGGTGAGCGTGGCCTCTGTGCTGCGCCGGCGGCTGGCGATGTTGGTGGCCGTGCAACGGTAATGTCCACCATCTGATTGTCGCACACCGAGGATCTGTAG
The DNA here is from genome assembly GCA_025399855.1 of Forbesichthys papilliferus. Taxonomy (NCBI): domain Eukaryota; kingdom Metazoa; phylum Chordata; class Actinopteri; order Percopsiformes; family Amblyopsidae; genus Forbesichthys; species Forbesichthys papilliferus. The sequence continues at coordinate 32,747 of JAODOY010057549.1, forward strand.
GACCCCGCTGGGCAGCACTGTGATTCTGAAGGACAGTCACACACACACACATGTACACACATAATGGAAACTAGACCAGCAATGACCAGTACAAGAGAACAAACCAAAGCACATCTCTATTATACAGGGTAGCTGCACTCCTAGGTCCCCATAGTTCAGCCCACGGTCACTAATGGCCCACAGTGATGTGGTTGGCTAGAGGGGGAGGGGTAGAGAACAGTAGCAGTGTTTGGGAGCTGCACAGGGAGCAGAGAAAGGAGCGAGGGCCACTCAGCTCTCAGGTGCAGGAGAGCAGGGTTGGGTAGGTACATTTTTCAACGGAATCCATTGCAGTTACTAGTTACCAGACTAGAATTTTAATCAGTAACATCCTTTTTGGATGATTTAAATTTAGTAATATAATCTTGCTTTCCATTACGTTTTAATTACTTCACACCTAAACATTGTTCTTTGAAATGGCATCCAAAGCAATTTACTGCATTGGCAGCAGGAAATCTTTCTATTTTTGTGATCATTTATGTTGCTCAAGGGTTTAGATTAAAGTAGGACTTCATTTAAATGATTGATTTGACGTTAATGAAAGGTTAATAAGAGAACTTAAAAAAGATTGTTTTATGAATTGTTCTTTTGCAAACTTCTCTTTTACATTTGAAAGTAGTCCTAGAATTAATCATCTAATAAAAAAACAACAACCTGTAATCTTATTCCGTTATTTTAGTTGGTAACTGTAATGGATTACAGTTACATGAGTAATCCCAGACCCAAATGAAGCAGTGGCCCTTTAACTTTTGATGCTGAAGATGTGAAATATTTCATTTTATATATGCAACAACTTCCCAATTGAGAGTGTAAAAGTGAAAACTGAATACTCGTCACAATGCATACCTTTCAGTGGCCAGGGGTAATGTGACCCGGTTGAACTCCCACGTGATAATGGGGGTAGGATTTGCAGTGATCTTGCATGAAAACCTGGCGACTGAGCCTTCTGTCACCACTACTGACATGGGCAGTATTGCAAAGGAGGAGATACCTGAGGAAGAAATAGGATTAGGTCAGTAAAAAGGAAGATCATTGTCTCTGTGTTCAATTATCCTTATGCAATGGCATCTTTTGCTACTCTCAGTCTCAACCACACATTGTCCCTACTACTGTAATTCATTAAAGGCAGGGTTGATCATTCTCAAGAACACTTTGTAACTTCCAGCTCAAATCAAAACAATAGCCCTCCTTTTTATGGACAAGTACTCTTTACGGGGCCTTAAAAATGTGTCGGGCCTGGATTTTCTAAATCGTCAAAATGTCCGGGTTATATATCCTTGTTCGCTGATCCCTGATTCCAAGACAGCCTTGAAAAATCCAAGCGCTCTACTAAAACATATTGTCAAAGCCGTGATATAGCGCAGCATTCTGTATGGTGTGTCAAAACTTGCACAGACAAAATCCACATGCATGCGTGTGTGGTCAACATATAGCTGAAAGCACTACTGTAGGCTACTGTTTGTTTCTACTGATAGAATCAATCACGGTGTGAATTTTAAATGTCCAAAAGTTGTAATAATAAGGATTACGATTATTCGATCTGCCATAATAGCTATGAAAGCAAATTATATGCTATTTGTCTTTCTAAAGACAAAGCTATGTTTATGCTTTAAAAGTAGTCAATCAATCTGCAAAATGATTGTTGATTTGAACTTGATCAAAACAAAAACATCTCTCCTTTCAATGCCATAATGTGCTCTCTCTGAAGCTCTGCCCCACAAATTGAAATACATTCCCAAGGCTAGGAAAGTCTTGTTTGGTGCGATCTGCAGCACTTAGAAAATCTTGATTATTACAGCATGAACACAGAACAGACCGTAAGCTGATATTTGCTGAATTTGACAAAAGTGTATTTACTTACTTTAAAGTTTAATAACATAGTTGCATGGTTGTGGAAGCATTAGTCAACTATTTCAACCCCACAGCATCAACCTTCCATCCACTATGGGTACTGATGGGTATGGTCACCCTAGAAACACTATCACTTTTTATCAACAAGCTATGTATCATTTTAAATCGAACATACTTACTTAGAATATCTCAGTGAAAATCTACCATAAAGCAATGAGACAATATCCTTTAACTTGGATGTTATGTTATGTCATGTTCTAATTGTATTTGAAGGCCAGTTTAACTAAAACAAATTTAACATTTACATCAGACACAATTATGTTTGATGCTGGACATTTGGCATGTAAAGGTATTGTCAGCTATTGAAAGCTAAATGTAAGCTAATATACTTTTTATCAAATTCAACAAATATCTTCAAACATTTCTCTAGCTAACCATTCTCTGTGCATGTTGAAAAAAGAATCTGATACTTCTACACTTCTGCCCTGGTTCTGTAAATGTTAACAAACAAAGTCTTGAACACTGCTCGTATCAACAAAGCCGTAGCACTTCGCTTTGCTTCACAATGCATTTCGACGTGTAAGGCGCCGAACGATACTGTCTTGATTTGAGCTCGATGTTAGTAAGAATGACTGACCATACCTTTACGTTTTTTAAAACAGTCACATTGTTATACCAATAGAGAATATAGAATATAAAATAATAGTGAGAACCAAATAGAGGAAACTAAATATTGTTTACCTTTTGGAATGGTGTAAGCTGTTTTACACCTAACCCCTTCTTATTTAGTAAATGCGTTGTAAAAGCAGTTCCTAGGCAATAAAATTCCTAAAGGCCATTAGGTCAGCTAGTGCTTTCCCATCCCCCAGCTCAACTAAGGGCACATGAAGTCAATATTTGTTAAAATAAATCAATTGCATTATTTTGTCTTGATACTTTAAATGTTACTTTTCCTTGTGAAAAACACTGAGATTAAGGACACCTAGAACTGTGTAATAAAGTCTGAAAGCACTGAATCATAGAATGTTTTTTCTAGTAAATCAAATTGATTAGATGTCACAATTTTTGAAGACAATAAATTAAACAGCAACTTTGTCAAAAACATCATTTTTGTCTCAGGAATAAAAGTAGTTACTACGAAACCTTCAACTGTTAAGTATTGGGTAAACAAACACATGTTGGTGCTCTTTAACCTCTGAACACACATCAAGAGCTCCAAAAAGCCTTAAGCAGTCCTTAACACTAAAGCAACAGGAAGGACCATGACGAGGAAACTCAAGATGAAACTAAGGAAGTGGTTCTGGACAGGTCCTGTCTTTTCAGAATGACACATTAAACCCATAAAATGACAAAAATAACAGAAAAGTTAACGGTAACAACACTGGAAGAGATTTTGTACTAAAATAATTCATAGAAAAAAGTCAAATACCCAAATCTCACCCAATGACTAGATTGAATAGCTTGACTTTCTTCAGTGAGGGAATTTACAGTAAAACATGATTTTCCTCTCCACACAGAACTGTTCAACAGACAACATGCTGTACTTATCTGCTATTGAGAAAGGTAAGCAGGAAATCCCAGCCCTATCATGAACATGATGAATGGCTGCATGCAAATTGTGTTGTCTGTCAGGTGCTATGGTGCTAAACTGCAGGAGATCAAAAGAGTCATGGACCCTAACCTGAAGCCTCTTGGCTGGAAGGGAGCGAAAGGGAAACCTCGTGGCTCTGTTTCATAGACAAAACTACTCTTTAGATTGATTGAGAATCAATTACTTTCATGGTCTGCAGTATATATATATAGCCAATAAATATGAAGAAGAACGAACGAATGAATGAATGAATGAATGAATGAATGAATGAATGAATGAATGGAATTATGTCCAACAATAAATAATTAAACTATTTTTTTAAGAGAATGTAAAATAATGTTCTGCTCTCACACAAACCCCTTTTAGCTGAGTTGCAATGCCAAGGACATTTTTAATTTAATTACTTTTGAGTCCTTTTGTGTGGCACACTGCACTGCTGGGGATCTTTCATGTGACGAGACAGCTAGTGTGTGTGTGTGTGTGTGTGTGTGTGTTCAGGAGGGGTGGGGTATGCTCACAAAGCTATGGCCATTAAGTCATCAATATGCTTTGGCAATATGAAGTACAGAAGTTGAGCTTTGCTGATCTGTCTGTACATTACAGGCAAATGATGCAGGATTGACAAACTGCAGGAGTGACATTGATTATTGGTAAATTACTAAGACTGGTCTGAAAATCTATAAGTGCCAGGGTTGGTCAGACAGTGGCCTGAGCGCTCTCTGAAATCAGGAGATGACCTTCCAGTTTCAGTTACGATAATTGCCACGGGCCTGTAATGTTCCTTTATGACATTATTAGTTATAATAACAGTAATACATTTTACCTTTCACAAAAGGATGACAAGGATCTGAAGAATGAAATGAGATATATGATGCATTTCAAAAAAGTTTTTTCAATGTTGATATTGTTGTACGCTGTTGTCTTTATAGTACCTTTGCCCTAGCTAAGGTAAACTAAATACTGTATGTTTGCAGGGTACCTTTGGCCAGCTTGTTTCTAATGAGAGGCACATTCCTAAGACTCTGCATTACAAGTGAGCACAAAAAGAGGTTCCCAACCATATGCACCTCTTTGCAACCTCACCTCTGACCTGTGAACTCTGACCCCTGACCTCCACTACTCCCGGCTAACACAAAAACGCGGGTGCAGGGCCGCACGGCCACCCTGCCACTGCACTGAAGCTCACTGTTCTCCAACTATAGCAAGCTAGCTTTAGTCATTCTCTGTTTGAGCTCTATCTGTTTTTTGGAAAGGCATCTTTCCCATTTGTGCACCTATCCCAAGTGATATCTTGTACAGTATTATGCTGCTAGCGCTGGTACTTGGCCATGATCCCAGCAAAGAAGGAAACAATAATTGAATGGTATACACCTAAATTGGTGTGTGAAGGGCTCAGTTGACTCAGCAACCCTAGCAGAACCGGAGCAGTTTGGTAGCTTGTGGGCCCAGCAGCAACAGATGGGCTCGCTGATCCCAACAGTCCGGCCAGCTGGAGGTCACAGGACAGGTCATGCCAAAACAATGGTTTCCTTTGAGAGCTCTCTTTACTCTGGTTACTCTGGTTGGTCACACAGCCACAGCACAAGGATCAAATAGGTGGTCCCTGGACAGATTTTGGTATATTAGAGGGCTAATGGATGCATTGCTGGTTAAGATATAGTAGGAAGAAAACGTGTCCATGAGCCTATATCAATGTTAAAGGTAAATCCTATAGAGTACACAAACGTATCTTCATTCATAATAATATAAACAAAGGAAACAACCCATTCATGCAGCAAAGTTTGACATAAAACATCAGATATTAGATCGACGTCTGTTTCAACTTGCTCTCATAGAGCTCTTCCATCACTAACTAACAAATGGACTCACAAATAAAAGAAATGTAATTATGAACCTTTTACTAATGGCCCACCAAACATTAATAAGGGGTCTTGCACAAAGAATACTGATAACTAAGAAGAAGAATGCAAAGCTGAAAAGCCCATAAAAATCAATCACTATGGCAGATCTACAGCAGTCCCACAGTAGGCAGACCAGTCAAGTGACCAATGGTTGTGGCGGAACAATGAGCTCCCAGGAGCAATGTGACCTCTCAGAGCGCTGGCCGGTGGGGGAAGAGGGGTTAGAAGTGGGGCATTCCTCCCCTCCTCCATTTCTTATCTTCCACAAAGTTTTCCAATCATTCAGCACCAACCTGCCACTCACCAGAGACAATGCTTGCATTGTCTCCATTAGGCATCATAGTATTGGCCAATGTCTGAATAGCTCAGTCTAATATATTACACAATACTGTATAATACTATAATATCAATCATACAAATAAAATGGAAATATAAAGAATGTTTTATAAAGAACTAAATAAAACTAAATAATTAGAAATGCAAAACTAATAAGTGCCCTACCCTCTGACAGAAAATCAAATTGGCTACAAAATAACAAAATACTGAAAAAATAACACTGTTATTCCACTGTGCTGTTATATCGTACCTGCTCAATGAAGACAAATGAACATTGTTCTCCTGTATTATATCGTAATTTGTGCCATATGTACGTATCATGCCATATTTTATATGCAAAAACTAAAGACAAAGGTTCAGTTTTAACACTGATAGTTATTACAATGTAGTCTATATTTACTGTAACTCCTAATATATTTATATGAATCAAACAAAATATCAAAGGAAGCATTTAAGTTATACTTTGAGTCCCAGAGCCCATCATCTCTTTAACCCTTCAGGGCAACCTTTGACATCTGGAACTCCATTGTAACCTTTTTGTGTCCAGCAGAGGAATCCAGGCACTGAGTTATTTCACTTAAGGGTTTTTCTTTCGTTCTCGTCTGTCACTAACTGTGCCAAGTTTTTCTTCTTATCATGGCTTCTAATTGAGTTGAGCCATTCCAAGTGAGATGATTTGCCTTAGCAACCTTAGCTGCTGTCCTGTCTTGGCTGGGTTCAGGCGGACAAGCAAGGTCAAATAAACTTTCAAAATGAATTCTCAGCAGCATTTGAGATCCTGGTGTGAGTTAATATTTTTTATAATTAAACTAAGCTCCTTAAAATGTTTGGTATGTAATACACTAGCCAAGACAGTTGTCTGACACTTCTCAGATCGCCGTCCGATTTTATCTAATCTGCAATACCAAACACAGCCTGGAGCTGCTTTAATGATATTCAATCAGAAATTGATTTTACGAACTCATGCTTGTCTAAACATTTACACTGAATAACTATTACAGTAGTGCTAGCAACAGTGAAAACACTGCCCAATCTACTCATGAGTTAAACTTTGAACTTTTCTATTTTTACTTACTTTTCTAAGTTTTACTTACTTACTTTTTAGTTTTACTTATAGAAATAAAGGTAGCAGCAGGCCAAATGAACGTATAACATATTAGCAATAAATGCAAATTGAACATGCACAAAAACTCTCAAACCAAGTTTGGCCTGCGGAACGGTAATTAAACTTGCATTGATAACCATATTCATGTATTCACAGTGTTAAAGTACTGGTCTAATATACAATACGACTCACATTTCCTACTTTGTAACAGTGCCTGAGGCCTCAAGGGAACCAGCTAATTTTGTTTCTATGGAGAACCCCAATCTGAAAGCTATGGACAGAAGTCATGTGACACTGGCTCATGTGTCAGATGCCTATTCATCAAAGCCAACTGCCCATTGTACTTTAGAAACTGATGTTTCGGTTTACACATTTCTTAAGGAATACTACTGAGCACATTTACAACAAGTATATTAGCAGCTGCTCTGATGATGAAAAAAGTCATCTATCACTGGGTGTGGGGGGCTGTTTTAGCATAGTACTAAAAATGTGTTTGGTACAAATTATTAGAGGTGGAATCAATTTGTTCTTTTTCTGAGGTTTAAATGTGAAGAAGGAAGATACAGCAGACGATCTCAAAGGTGCAGTAGTGAGAAATGTCTCTGGGCATAGGTACAGAAAGTTCCCACATGCTGCATCAATCAATCTTGCACACCTCGAGGTAGGAGGGAAGCAATACTAGAAATCTCTCAGGCCAGTTACATGTGAAATCAGACAAGAACTCCTCACGACAACTCACCAATAAGAGTTCCATAACATGCCTGAGAGGCTAAGGACCCAAATCTAAATAATTGACCTCATACAGGTCACATTACACCGGTAGTTATACCCATTTATACAGGTCATACTACACAGGTAGTCTATACCCACTTACACAGGTCACATTACACAGGTAGTCTATACCCACTTATACAGGTCACATTACACAGGTAGTCTATACCCACTTATACAGGTCACATTACACAGGTAGTCTATACCCATTCATACAGGTCACATTACACCAGTAGTTATACCCATTTATACAGGTCATATAACACAGGTGGTCTATACCCATTTATACAGGTCACATTACACAGGTAGTCTATACCCATTTATACAGGTCACATTACAGAGGTAGTCTATATCCATTTATACAGGTCACATTACACAGGTAGTCTATACCCATTTATACAGGACACATTACACCAGTAGTTATACCCATTTATACAGGTCATATTACACAGGTAGTCTATACCCATTTGTACAGGTCACATTACAGAGGTAGTCTATACCCATTTATACAGGTCACATTACACAGGTAGTCTATACCCATTTATACAGGTCACATTACACAGGTCCTATACCCACTTATACAGGTCACATTACAGAGGTAGTCTATACCCATTTATACAGGTCACATTACACAGGTCCTATACCCACTTATACAGGTCACATTACACAGGTAGTCTATACCCACTTATA
>JAODOY010057570.1:2264-4764 GCA_025399855.1 Forbesichthys papilliferus
TTTAGGTTTGCTGACGAAAACGGTGCGAAAACGACCACATGGTTCATCCACTCAACTGCCAAGTGTTTTTTAAAGGGTATGCCCTTTACAAACAGTTTCAATGGACGGCTCCCCTAACAATCCATCTGGCTTGTCAGGTTATGATCAGCCTGCACTCGGATTTAAACTAGGACTAAGAGTTCTAAAACATGAACAGCTATAAAGCTACAGCCATTACCTTCACATCAATGCAGCTCTGGGAACACTGATTTCTGGTTTCCGCATTTTATCAGATTACAGTATCTCAGAGGTTCCGGCACCATTTTGGTGAGGATTCAGGATCCATCTATAATATGTCTGACAACATAAAAATAAATAATGTTTTCCCACTACCTCAAAACACTCCTAATTTGCGCTGTAATGTACAACGTAGACAGGAAACAAATAGTTAGACAGCAGGGTTTTGAAGCATTGGAATTTGAACGCTGAAGGCACATTTTTTAAATTGTGTAATAACTAATTTGCAGGTTACAATTGAATCTGATTGGATTTCAGTGGAGAGACAACTATGGCTTAAATAACTCACAGCAGTCGAGATTCACTGCAGTGTTATGCGGTGATGATGATGATGATTATGATGATGATGAAATGTTTGGCACGAGAGCCCTAACTGATAAGAGGTTGGGATATGGTGGTGCTGCTTGTAAAATAAGCCCGACTCACATCTTGACCAGACGGCAGCATCCTATGTGCCATGTATTTGCATGTTTCACACTTTTATTTGGACTCAAAACACAAATTGCACATATCTCTATCTTTTGGAAGTGTCAGCAAATCTGTACTTTATTATTTCAAACTTGTGTTGATCTTTAAAGCTATGCATGACTCAAATTTGCCAAGCATATACACAACCAACCCCACGGTTGGTAGTCTCCACCCACCAAGGATTAGGGAAAAGGTTGAGTTTGTGTGTCTACAATAGTGGCCAGCAAGCTTAATCCATGATGTAGGCATTCTGGCTACATTGGTGTTTTGATGCTCACAGCCAGTAGCACAATTCAAATGCAATATCCTATTGTAAGACGACAAAGTCTATCTTTACCACTGCTTACGTACTTTATACATGATCATGATTGAAAGCTGCTACATTATTTAGAAATCATACTGACGGCACAGTATTTAACCATGTTGCCAAGCAAATGGTATAGACTAGAGTCCTATGCAGCCTCTCACGCCGTGGATAAGTGTCAGTCAGTGTGTGGCTTCTGCTTATTGTATCTGGGTTTTGTTTCTGTCTGTAACTGGCCTCATCAACAAGACCCGGGTATTTTAATTGTACGACATTGTTTTAACTGTTATGCTTTTACTTTTTTAATCTATTGTTTTATTGTTACCTAGTCACACCTAGTCGCTAGTCACACCTATGTGTAATAACTAACTACTTTGTAATAAAGCCCTTTCTGATTCTGATATATGGCACGTTACATCTCGACCAGACACTGACACTACTGTTCAAAGGTCTGTCACAATATCGATCCAACTTTTAGTGTAAATGCTAAATATTAAACAAAACATACCTACAATTAAGTCAGTCTCGACTTCTCAAAGTCTTGGTCTTGTCTCAGACTCGAGACACTCTGGTCTTGGTCAATACTTTCAGAATCTCAGATTAGGCGGCCTCGACTACAACACTGGTGTGTGTGTGTGTGCCACAGGTAGTGCAGGTGTTTATGCATGTGACTGGGAGTAGCTGCAGAGTGTGAGCCAGCATCAAACACATTAAAAACAACAACTAAATCAATCCATCTCCAGCTGCCTCAGTCAACTCTCTCTCTTTCTGCCTCTCCCCCCAGCTTCCTTCACACTCTGCATCCAAATGCCCCATATAGTTCTTCCCTGCATCATTGTGTACGCACGTGCACACACACACACACACACACACAGTGGGGCAGTGGGTAGAGTAGGGTGACAGGTGATCGGTTGCTGGTTCCAACCCTGCTAACTCCTCACCTCATCAAGTGTTGAGGTGTCATTGAGCAAGACACTGCCCCTGGTGGTTAGCTGGTGCCTTTGCACGGCCGATGCCACACACTATGAATGTGTGTGTGAGTGGGTGAATGTGAGGCTATACTGTACAGTGCTTTGAGTGGCCTGGTTGGAAAGGCGCTACATTAACACAGTCCATTTACCACATGCACACACATCCAAACAAAACTGTCATCACGAAAGTGAATCATTCAACAGTCAGAATGCCAAGATACGAGTGAAAGTGTGTGTGTGTGTGTGGGGGGGGGTCTGAGATCATGATGGAGAGGGAGAGATGAAACAATGACATGCTAAGAGACTCTTAGTTGAGAGGTCAAGTGTGCGGACCCCAACATGACCAGCTTACATGCAGGCATCCTTACCTTCTGTTTACTTGTTAATAACTTGCAATAACACTAATTTGCTTTGGATGAAAGCATCTTCTAAGGTCTGCAGTTGTATTACTGCTTCACCTGCTATGCTATTAGATTGCACA
>JAODOY010057570.1:7264-17755 GCA_025399855.1 Forbesichthys papilliferus
TCTGGGGCCCTGTACCATAGTCTCGCAGAGCTAGCCTTTACTTTGCTGAAAGTCTGGTACAGAGCACTGGCTAACTGCGTCAAGTCCCACTTATTTGACAGGAAAGGTATTTTGACTGACATGCATGACAACCAACTAAATAACCCAATGACCAAGTCAGACGTTAAACAAGGCCTGTCACAATAACTATTTTTGCTGGGCGATATATTGTCCCAGAAATAATTGCAATAAACAATATTATTGTCAGAATCATGTAAAGAATGTTGTTCCGATATTGTCATGTGACATCAATTGTTCATTTTGAGTGGTTAATAAACCAATTTAACTGCTAAAAGGTAATGCTTCAAATGTAGAGAAAATGCATTCATCAAATTTGAATACAAGTTAGAACAGATCACGCAGAACATAATAAATAAAGAATATTGGTATTGCATAAAATACAGCTGGATATACTATATCAGAATGGGAGAGCTCCAGCAGTTCCAGTCCTCAGTAATCAAACGATTGCCTGTGAAGCATTAGGGTCACCAACATGATTAGATATTTTTACAGAAAAGAGCTGTGTTATTCTCAAAGATGATTAGCTATGTGTAGACTTGCTTTAAAAGTATATTCCTAAAACAAGCTCATTCTGGGAGATATTAATCTGATGCACAATTTGATTGACTTCATTCACTCAAATAATTTAAGTATATATTTGCATTCTGAATGTGAATCTATTATGCACTTTATATCACATTATTGTCCATTCACATGGGCATTTATCTTGCATTAAATGCTCCAATCATTATTTGTAGACTACTTGCTATATTCTTTAAACTAACGATGATCACTGAACGGAAGAGGCTGAGACTACCTTTACCCTAACAGAAGATTTTCTAAAACGACTTTTTAGTATTTTAACCAATAGTAATTCATGTTCAGCCAGGTGAGATTTAATATTTGTTATAAACATATATACAGTAAAGGAAATATTTTTCTTTAACATAACTAGAAATGTTAGTGATATTCATTTTTAGTAGCCTTCAGTCTTCATAGCAATATAGGGGGGAATATTGAGTAGGCCTATAGTATGAGTGTGCATATAGCTAGCCATTGAAGACTACACTGGGCTGATGTTAAGTGCCGTCCATGTATTTACCACCAGACAGCTGCAAGATAGAGAAAAGCCAATAAATAATTTAGAATCTGCAGCACAGATCACTGACTCAACATCTACTGTAAGAAAGTATAGGTCTCTTTCCTTCTGCCTATTTTCTTGCATGTCTACCCATTCTTGGGATTTACATCTCCTTCTTTTTCACTCCCTTTTAAAAATTGCATGATCTACCTTTATGTAGCCACTCCACAATGTATAGTCTCAGCCAGTGCAAAAAAATCAATGGTACTCATGGTTTAGTGGCTATCATAGCATGCTATGCTGACTAGGGTTAGTTAAATAAAGATAATTCCTGCTGACCTCTGGGGCACATAAAGCAGTGCTAGGATATTATGGACATAGAAGATGCGATATTGACACCTATGTTTCAACAATTCAGGGCCACATATACACAAGGCAGGTGTAGCCACAGAATTAGGACACAACAACACTGCACAAACACATTCATAGATACCTTCAAAGACACACACAGACACACTCAAACATACACACATTGCAGAAATACACCTGTATTGTATTTCATAAAGAGCTTAGTGTGACTATAGATAGCTGGAGAATGTAGTGATTTCCTCTCCATTTACAATGGCAGAGGGAGGTCCGCATTTTATTGGACATTGGTGACGCATACAACACCATGTGTTTGTGTGTGTGTGTGTGTGTGTGTGTGTGCGTGTGCGTGTGTGTGCGCGTGTGTGTTTGTGTGTGATCCAAAAACCTACTTATAATGTGCACATAATGTGCGCACAACTAAACAGCATACATGAAAGCACACAGCCTTCACAATTACAGGCTCAGAAAAGCACACAAACACACTCATACACACACGTGCACTGACATTATGACCTAAGTGCATATCAGATATGAGACTGATGGGGTCACCGGGGAGTTTAGGTCAAAGGTCAGGTGGATAGTTGATCTGGGACAGGACGGATAAATCAATTTTAACACATCTTCCCCAAGAGACAACACTGATAGGTGTAATGTATCCTCAAATAATAATAACATTAAATGTTCATAATATTAACCTTAAAGGTGATCTGTGTATTACATTACATTACAACATCACAGAATTTTAACAGAATATTGTGGCGTCGTTTAGTTTACCTTCAGGTACGCTATCGCCAATTTCTCAGTCAATCGCTTACATGTGCCCACAGTCTAATATTACAGTCATACGGTAAAAGATTTAGCTATTTATAAGATCAAGGCAAGAATAGCACAATTCAACCAAATTGCTAAAACACTAAGAGCTAAAAACACTGCTATTTTATAGTATTCCCATGCCATATCGACAAGAAAACAGCAACAATCAGCCAAACATTATCAACGCCATATGGAACAGTATTTTATAATAGCGAAATAAAAACCGACAAAACAACTAAACAACTGTAAACAATCAACACAATCACATACTGGCGAGAAGAACAATTTTTAATTGTCCAACAAGGTCATTATGCCCCTTTGTCAGTTATAGTGGTTTGCTCACCAGTCTATTAGGCACTTGCAGTAGTACGCATGTTAGGGAATATAGCGCTCGGGCTGTAACTATGTCTTGTACACAAACTAGGCTATAGTTTCACTAAAAACATGTTGGTGAAAACAGATTCACGTAATAAAACAAATCCTATGGGAGGAACCCTGAAGGTCAGGTGTGCATGGGTGGCGGTAAAAGTCAGTAGCTTCGACAGACCAGACCCAGTCAGCAGAAGCTGGCTCTGGGGACGTGGAATGTTATACCTCGCTGTGGGGGAAGGAGCCAGAACTTGTGCGGGAGGTGGAGCGCTACCATTTAGATCTGGTGCGGCATACCTCTATGCAGTCTTGGTTCTGAAACCGTTCCCCTGGATAGGGGATGGACTTTATTCAGGAATCTTTAACTCTGAAGTTGCCCAGGGTGTGAGGCGCCGGGCGGATGTGGGGATGCTCACAAGTCCCCAACTGAGCGCCGCTACGTTGGGGTTTACCCCGGTAGACGAGAGGGTCACCTCCCTGCGCCTACGAGTGGTGGGGGGGGGGAAACTCTGACTGTTGTCAATGCCTATGCACCGAACAGCAGTTCAGAGTATTCGGCCTTCCTGGAGACCCTGAATGGAGTCCTGTATGGGGCTCCAGTAGGATCCTCCATAGTTCTACTGGGCGACTTCATCGCGCACGTGGACAAACTCAACATCAAACAGAAACACCTCTTCTCCCTTATATCCCATAGGGTGCTTTCTCAGAAGCTCCGCCCCCACATTAGATGTGCATAGAGATGTTTTTGTTTTGATCGAGTTAAAATATCAACACGTTTTCTCCAGAATGACATACCCATCTGATGCTAGTTAGTGGACATTCAGTGAATGTGCTGGAATGTGTGTTGGTGTTAAATGTGGGTTAATTGTAAAGTATGTAACTATGACTTCAGACCAAAGTATGACTTAAGTCTGAAAAACAAGTTATTGATACTATTAGCATATTGCTACTGTAAGGTGTTTTGCTCAATGGAATTGTGACAGGATTTGTAATACTATATCTAATTACACAGCTATATAGTTGTGCACTGTATCAAAATGTAAAAGGAAAAGTTATTCATATGCACTCCAATGGGTCCAGCACGGGTTCAAAACTAAATAAAGCCGTAGGTCATAAATCCACTGAGACTCGTAAATCTGGTGAAACAAGCCACTAAAGTATCTAAATCTCAGTCTACTGAAAGATCACTCAGTTCAATTGTAAATCCACCGATCCAACCACACAAAGAAATCTGGCAACTGATCTCATAGTTGATGATTATAATCAATCATACACATACAGTATTATCAAATGCCTATGCCCTTACAATATCACTGAAAAGTCTAAGCTATATAGGTTTATTTTAAATCAATCTGATGTCCTTCTAAACCAATGCTGTCTTGTTAAAGTATGAAATTAAGAAGAACGAGAAACTACGAGACAATAATTAGGGCTAATTTATATTATGACGGAATGTTTACTATCCTTCCCATCAAAATTACGGACAACAATAAAGTCTACCGCAACCACTGGGTTCATGGTCTGAGCCACGCATCAGATAATGTTTGAGATCAACAGAGTCTATGCTTACATATAACCATACTGATCCATATATTACTTAAAGTGGTTGTATGATGATTTGACTCGAGATGTCACATTTAGGAGCACTAGCATTCTTTGCATATACCCTACACACATATACTTGCACTAACATGCACAGGTGGCTGGACCAGCTATAAAAACAGAGGAGCAGGGATTAGAACACACACAAAGGTAGTGTGATGTCATTCTCTGCTCAGGACACAATTACTCCACTATATCTTTACATTTGTTATTTGCTGCTAATGTAAATATTGTATATACACCTTAAAGTAACTTCCCGCTTTAGGCCTTATTGCCTAAATAGCAATTGTTATCTTAGATTGTATCAAACTTTGCACCTCAAATATTAACATATTACCACAAATAACATTGAGTTAAATAATGAATGGTCACGGGAAGAAAGTAGCGTGTAAACCTGCAGGAAATATTTGTGTTGCTTGACAACAGTTCAGTCCAAATCCAGGTTTGTTTTGGCTCAGTCAAATAAATTAAATAAACAATTCTTAATATGTTCAACACTTATCAGTCATATATGGTTAAATGATAAATGGACTGCATTTATATAGCGCTTTTCCAACCTTCCGTCCACTCCAAATTAGGGATGGCACCGATACGATACTAAGATCGGAAATAGTTTTAGTGACTTAAATAACTTGAACAGTATCGGTGACAATTGGCCAGTTGTAACCGATCCATGGGGCTGATCCAATTAAATTAATTTACACACGTAGGTCTACTGTCAAGCATCAGTCATGTCTAAACTACCCAGGCCACACTGTCCAAAGCAAGTTTCTAAAATGCATCTATGTCCTAAAATAGAGATTGACTGTAATTTATTTTGCAAATAAACTTTATTTAACAGTGGAATCGGATCAGTATTCTGTATCGGCCGATACCCAAAGTGCTGGTATATATTGTTATATATATATATATATATAATATTGTTTGCTGGTGTAAGACCTGTCCAACTATTGTCTCTGCATCTGCCAAAAGATGTAAATTAAAATGTGTTGTTGCTTCTTAGGCCTACAGTTAACTAATCAATTACGCTTGTAAAGCTATTACAAAGTAGTTTAAAAGCAATATCACGCTCAAGGACATGCTGTTGCAGACGATTGCCAAAGATAACCACAGCCATGCTGATATTCAGTATAGCTCGTAGCACACCCGAGCACAAAAAACGCGGACGAATGCGACGCTGATTATTTATCCAAATTATTACCGGCAGCGCAGGTACAAGACACATTGTGCAAAGCACAGCATAGAAAAAGCAACTTAAAATGGTGACCCAACTCCTAATTCAACTATGATTATACCACTAGTTTCCAATGTGTGGTTTAAATAATTAATTAATTAATTAACAATAAGGTTTCATTAATTTGCTGTCTATCTGAACTTGGTTTATAGAAATGTGGTTTGTAGGTGAAATCTTGGCCTGTTAAATAAATACATTTTGGTAATTTTCACTGCTTAATAAAACTATGGCGATGTTGAGTTGATTGGTACCGGACTACCTACTAGACTATTGCAGTAAAATGTGACATTATGTTACGTAGCCTAGAGAGAGATTCAATTAATGTATTCACGCATTTTGTGCGTTAACGTAATCAATCATGAATCGTATGATCGAGCATCTGACACAGAGGAGCACCCGTGCCCATCCCTATTAACTACATGCTAAATAACATTTACTTGACTTTATAGAACATTTGACATACATTATGATTATGTTGATTAACATATCCTCCAGAAGGTAACAATCCTATTATAATGTTAATGAATAACATGAATATGCCCCATTATGACTATTGTTTGTCCAATGCTTCAACTTGCAAATGGAGAGTGTACCCAAGTCTATTTTCCACCATGCATATTTGTAATACATTTGCTTCCATAATGCAAACAAAGAAGGGTAAGATATTTTTTGTCAAATCACAGGATGTAACCTATTATGTGTCTCAATGAAACATCGACCTGGCAGTGTTGTGGTTTCCTGTACATAATAATGCTTCCTACAATGGACAAGGCAATACAGTTTTGGGGATTAAACACCTTGGAAACAATCACAAATCCCCTGATAGGCCCATTATAGTAACAGCCAGATACTAGAGATAGTGTAGCGTGAAAGGTGAACAAGAGACCTACAAGAGGAGCACAGGTAGAGGACACAAGGATGAAAATTCAGGAGATATGTGGCGCTAAGAAAGGGCAAGAGTACAGAAGCCCTAAAGTCAATCAATCAACTTACATTTTATTTGGACTGTTTTATCATCGAGATAATTAATTTGTTATCATGTGAAAATTCTGCATTGTTTTCTTGTGATAACAAATTAATTATCTTGTTATAATAAGAAAACATACATAATTTTCTCATGATAATGACATATGTTTAGCGGCTTCATTTCGCTCAACAAAGCCGCTTTCTTTACAAAAATCAGAGCCTAAGAATAGTATCAATAACAATAAATACAATAAACAGCACCATCATTCATTTTGATCATGCATCAACACCCTCAAAAATATTATTATTTTAATATGAATGGGAAACATCAAAGATTACAATGTAATTGATTAGTAGCTCAGTCCAGTGAATTATATGTAGTACAATAGTGCAGTGGGATAAAATATGTGCTTTGAAATTACAGTGCTTTGATAATATGCGATTGAGTCTCACTAAAAATATATTATTTACCAAGATTATATGTGTTCTTAATTCTAATTAATAGATAAGTCACCTGTGATGTATTAGCCTCTTAAACATAAGCATGCAGTCATTTTATAACACTTTAAAACTGTTATTTTTATTAAACTGTTGCCAGTGAAGTCAAGTAGGCAGGAGCAGGTCTACTGTAAACATGCACTCGGTTGGAAAATGGAAAGCAGTTAAGATTGGAAGCCGGATATCACACCTTCTGGCTAAGCCATTTGTCATCTGATGTCAAATTTATAGGATTGTTTTAAATATTTATCTTGTTATCACAAGAAAACAAACTGTAAATTTATGGGACTTTAGAGTGTCCATACAAGAGAGAGAGAGAAGGAGAACTAAAGATTTGGGAAGAAAAGTGAGGAAATGGCAGATTCAGTGAAAGACTGATAAACATGATATTACTCTCATTTTGCATTACAACAAATGGCCATCAGACCGAATAGTTCAACTAATATATTTGCCTAATACATTTGTGTCTTGTAGTTAGAGTGTTCAAGTAAATTAAACAATTTGACTGTCAATGTCTAAAGTTATTTCCTTAAATTAAGATATAATTTTGCGATTTCACAGGCTTAGGAGCCCAGTTTGACGAATGTGGGTGACAACTTTCTTCCAATATATACCACAATGTTTATATCAGCACAATGTATCCTAGTCTGTCTTTTTGCATGATAAATAATAAAAAGAGAATGTTGCGTGTGTAACCATCCCAATTAATGATGTCACACCTCACACAGTATAGGAATAACCAATGCAGTTAATACTCCCATATTCAAACCTTGCATGCCTTCAATCTTTGCTCATGCACATTGGTAGGCTATCAATATCATATCTGATATACAGTATACTGAACACAATATGCCTTTTGTTGCATTTTCTCACTTACTGGGTCCATATCCACACTTGCATATACACACACGTACACGCACGCACGCACGTGTACACACACACACACACACACACACACACGCACACACACACACACACACACACACACACCAAATGCATTGGCAATATACAGTATTTGTGTCACAATATATACAGCAATTACTTTCTGTGTTGGATGCAGATGTAGCACTATAACTCCACATTGGGTGACATGCAATTTAAACATGCAAAAACACACATGTAAAATTGTATCCAGCACATCTCTCTCTCTCTCTCTCTCTCTCTCTCTCTCTCTCTCTCTCTCATGTATGCTGTATAACTCCTCCCCTCCCCCACTCCTCTCCTATCTTCCCTCCTGTGTGAGCTCACGGGGCCCACAATGCCCATGCTAACATCAGCATCAAGCTGCACTCTCCAGACGCCAGCCCCATGCCCTACCAAAACACACACACACACACACACACACACACACACACACACATACGCACGCGCACACACACACACACACACACACACAACCCAAATCAAGCAAGATGCCATTCACAAGCGACAATTCCTGTGGAATCGGATACTCTCATCAGATAGATATAGACTGATATTGATATCAGACGGATAATAACTTAAAGGCCTCATAATGGGGCAGTAATTGATGGCCCACATTCATTAATGTCTATGTCTTCACGAATTACATACAGTTTGTGAATTTGATATTACAGGCCTTTTATACGTTATGGGTCTGCGGGATATTCAATATAAAGAATAAGGATTAAGGTGCTAATTTTAAAATAAGACTGAGGAGGGAACGGGAAAATTGGACACAAGGTGCACAGTGCACAGTAGCCTGCCTACCTGATCTCTCGTTGAGTTCCTTAACGGTGCACCAACAACAACTAAAGGATATGGCCATTCGGTGATCTTTTTGGCATATTTTCTAACAAAGTTATCCTCACTGAAGATGAACAGCGAGCGGTTGACAGTGAAGCAGTTCTGGCGCACAGGGATCGGGTTGTATAGCGCCATAGTCCGGGCTCTCTGCGCCTTGGACTGCTTGTACATCCTCTGAGTCCCCGGGCCTCCGGGAGGGCCACTGTGGCCGTGCCCATGTCCGTGCCCGTGTGCGTGGGGTCCTCCCTGTCGACCAGCGCCGCGGCCACCAGGCCCACCTGGGCCGGGGCCACCGCCGTACCTGGACTGCACCTCGTTTTCGAGCCGCGCCATGCCGTGCACACCGAGAGGCAGTCTTCACGAAGCAACGGAGAAAGAAAGCGATGCTCAACAACACAGCAACACAACATTACATCCCATACGGTCAGGGACGGCTCCTATAGCGTGGTGGTCTCGTGAGCGGCTGCTGCATGTCTGGCGGAGGGACAGCGATAATATAGGGCTCAGCGGATTAGGACGCCCGCGTGAAACGTCTGCCTCTGTGTGATTCTACAGAAATCCGGTTGTGTTAAAAACGTTGGTTGGATGTGTTGCTTATATATAGTATATAGATTGCTGGGACGTAGTTTGTGGAAAGGGTTAGGAATATGTTTCGTTCTCCATACCTTGGCTGTGCGTGAGGCTGAAGCCTATAGGAGCGCGCCCACGGGCTCCTGTGCGTTTCTCGGCAGATTCAACTTGTCTCTCCCATGACAGAAGGTGATGACAATACAAACAGCCATAGAGCTACAACATAGCCTACCTTTGAATATGTAGTCATCAAAATACTTGACATTAATGTTGAAAGAATCTAGGCTAAAAAGGTGTCCTCACAAACAGCGGCCAATGACGTTCATCTTTACGTTCTGCCTCAGTCGCGTTCATAAGATGTTAAAGGTATCGTAAATGGAAAAATCATTTTAATTATTTATTTCGAAACATCCGCAATGTTTGGTTCAATGTAGGCTAGTGATAATGTGGCTCTCGCGCTGTGAAACTAAGAGAAATCTGATATTTTCTTGACACATTCAATTTCACAGCGTAGAAAAAGAGAAAAATATATGTCCCATTCTCTCAAATGTAGCAAATAGATGCCTTTGATGGTTGTAGCAGTGGGCTACAGCTGTACATGTTCTCAAACGGTTTTACACTGGCATCTCCTCCTCGCCGCAAGCATAATATTTTTCCCGTTACCTGCGCGGCCATCCAGAATAATCAAATCGTATGAACAAGGGACCTGCGAACGGCATCGTTAAAGAGGAGACGGTGAAGACCTGTTCTCCGCCGTCACAACCCCGCTCAGGATGAAAAGTCTGTTAACATCGCCTCAATATGTCCAGAAAGCCTCACGTCCCAGCGACGTCCTTTCCGCCTCTCTCCTTGGAGAAGTGAACTGATCTCGGCCTCCTGTATGTCTCTCTCTCCATCCAACGGCCCCTAGAGTTGAAGAAAACGGATGGATGGACAGATGAATGGATGGATGGAGGGGAAATGGTGGGATCTGGTCTTTTTCTCTGCTGGAATCCAGCCCGGCGATGCCTATAAATCAAGTAAAATCGCGAGCCGAACGTAAAATCGTTGTCGGCATGTACCTTTACTATAATGAGAGTATGGCGCGCAGGAACGCGCGTTTGAGACCAGTTACAGCCGCAGCACATGACGCACGCAATCAACCCCCACCCCCATGCTTCTCTCTCTCTCTCTCTCTCTCTCTCTC
>JAODOY010057581.1:0-17753 GCA_025399855.1 Forbesichthys papilliferus
TGTGTATGTATGTATATATATATATATATGTATGTATGTATATATATATAGTAGCCTATAGCATAGTAGTGAAGGCGCATACTTTTTTTTTGCATAATGTGACATCTGTTTGCCCCGAAAATTGTCCTGGCCGTGATAAATCTTTGATGTAAGCCTATATTGACAAATGTATGTATAAGCGTATCCCAAAATAATATTATTAGTAGGCAGATACGTGCAGCATATGAGTGTATGCGCCCCCAGGCGTGCCCTTTGATTGCACAAAGATGTGCCTATAGTTGTTCTACCTAAATGTAGGCTGTAGGTCTTCAGCTGCCTATCTGTGTAAAGCTGTAGGCCGATATTAGCCTATATTTTTTAAGTGAGTCACAGCTTGCCGCGGGTCAGTGTGACTTAGAGGTCAGTCTGAATAAGATAACGGGCAGTCCGATGGCACGGCCACATGTCCTTCAGTCAACCCATATACGAACATTGCGTTGTAGCAATGTATTGCTACTCTGCTCAGCATGCGTAAAATGTCATGAACCTACCTCCCTAATTATTCACACTTCTCATATCTATGCGAATGCAATAATGCAATTCACTGTTTTTTTTGTTGTTGTTTTTTTTAGACGTAGATGGGACAAATTCATAAAGATAACAGGGGTTGATGGTGTGCATGAGATTCACTTGACTGGGTTGGTGCGGAGGGAAAGAGAGAGAGGTCGGCTCTGTAGCCTATAACTCAAGTATAAGGATCGCGCACCACAGGAGGACGACACGACATGTCTCAGAATTCAGGTATACATCTTAAGTTACGTCTTGTGGGTTTTTTTTAAGCAAAGGAAAGCAATATGAATTAATATTTTATAGAACCGCATAACAAGCTCTCGAGCATGCATGTCTAATCACGTTGTATAAATATCGCTATGTCGATGCACCGTTTTATCGATATGTATTATTTTTAAATCTAGTTCAAATGATCACACCTTCGATTATGCAAGGAAAAATGCATGCTGTTCAAAAAACAAAAATCTGTTTTTTTCAACCCTTCTGGATTTTTATTCAAACGATCCCTGTCGGTATAGCTGGATATTATCCGGTCTATCAAACATTAGGCACGCTTTGCAACGAAAACACAATTCGTCCAGTCCACCTGTGAATCTGAAATGATTGTCGAGCGAGGCATACTGTCCGGGAAGCGTCCTCGGAACATTAGAGAGAGCACTGTCCTCGGTGCTGAAATGTGTTTGTCTGGTTTTCTCAATGGACTCACTCGTGGTACATGCTTTACGGGAACACAGTGTTTAAATGCACTTTATGCCGTTACTCGCTTTATGCCGGTCAGTTACCAATCCATTCTGGACATCCCAAAACACACATCGATGCAGCTATGTCCAAATCTACACAATGCACGTGTTTAAATCCAAGCGTAGATGACAAATGAATACGTTGAATGAATGACGTGAGACATTTGGGTTGTAGTGTGCGTGCACGTCTCACATCCTCACATTTCTCTACAGGTGTGCTCGGATGCGCTCCAGGCATCGCCCGCACAGAACATGGTCACTGGGGTTAACGTGGACGTACTGACTGACGGTCGACGTCTTTGCTCAGCTGCCACGAGCAGATAGTATGCCCGCACAGTTGGCACGGTTTACGCGATGTGGCACATGGCACGCGTAAAGATGACTACCTTCCCCGTGCTCCCGTTTCTACCCATGTTCCTCTTCCACGCGCTCGTGCTCTCCCACAGCAGCAACATCTACGAGCGATCGGTGGTCCCACGCGCCGCTCCACGGTCCGTGGCCCGGATGGACGGAGACGTGATCATCGGCGCGCTTTTCTCCGTGCACCACCAGCCTTCCGCCGAGAAAGTGGCCGAGCGTAAGTGCGGGGACGTCCGAGAGCAGTATGGCATCCAGAGGGTGGAGGCCATGTTCCACACCTTGGACCGGATCAACGCAGATCCAAATTTGCTTCCCAATATCAGCTTGGGCTGCGAGATCCGGGACTCTTGCTGGCACTCATCTGTGGCCCTGGAGCAAAGCATCGAGTTCATCCGGGATTCCCTGATCTCTATCCGGGACGATAAAGATGGATCCAAGTGGTGCATTGACGGCACACCGCCCAACCAGCCCCCGCCTACTAAGAAACCCATCGCCGGCGTGATCGGACCTGGGTCTAGTTCCGTGGCGATACAGGTGCAGAACCTCCTCCAATTGTTTAACATCCCGCAGATCGCCTACTCAGCCACCAGCATAGACCTGAGCGACAAGACTTTGTTTAAGTACTTCTTGAGAGTTGTGCCCTCAGACACGCTCCAGGCCCGGGCAATGCTGGACATTGTCAAACGTTATAACTGGACATATGTGTCGGCAGTCCACACCGAAGGTGAGCCATTGTCAATGCAGTAACACCTGGTCTTCAAAAATTAATGGAGTGAAATTAAGTAAGATTGATCAAGGGTTTCTAATATGGTTGACAAAGAATACGGTTTAAAGTTAATTTCAATTTGATCATCCTTAAGGGTATATATTACTGAGAATAGCCAAGTGCGTTTGTAAAATACAATATTCATGGTGCTGGCTGATTAATTGTCCCAGACTACAATACAGACATATGAAACCATGCTTTTCAGGTTTCACATTATATAATTGTTTAAATGTTTTTAGTCAAGACTGGATAGAGCAGTAGTGATAATTTTTGCTTTGGGCTCATTCACAGTTAATAATGCACACAAACACTCTATTCGAAAAACATTCTAATGCCTGCCAAATTCTAGTCCACTGCCAAGAGGGCAAACTATTTGGGTAATGTAGTTCATTAAGACATAGCTAGGGGGCACCATGTATCTGACCTTCAAAGGAGCCAAAGAGCTTTGCATTTTCAAAATGGTCTTATATGAAATATCGACTGGTTGTTGGATTCATATGACTCAGTTTGATGAATGACACGGGTCAAATACTGGACACAGTAAATTAGGGTAAAATTTATTTATTATTTATTATTATTGTTTTGTTGATGTAACTTCGTAATTTTTAAGGATTATTCAATAAATGAATGACCACAAAGATCAGCCGTTATGTGTTGACACTAGCTAATTCAATGCTACTATTCTGGCTCTGATTCAGAACCCCCTTTGACCTTTAGAGAACATCTTTTAATTGCATGTTGGGTTAGTAGTAATGGGTCATAGGTATAATTAGCTTTACAACATTTTCTTTCCACTATTAAGAGTTAAAACTTGACAGCAACAGTTATGGCTCTTCTTTTGCATGCATTTTCTTGTTTGATTATCACCAATCTATAGATATACAAAACCTAAGAGGTGGCAGTCATTGTCCAATCCTGTCATCTTATACCAGTACCCACCTGTCACCCAGCCATGGAAGACGGTACATAATTGTATTATCATGATTCATTTTTTTCAGCAACAGAATAAAACACGTTAAGTGAAAATATAATCAAAACGCTATTGGAAAGCCAACACATGGGCCCATTGAATGTGTAAATGCATTAGCCTGGTGCCAATTTCTCCCTGTGTCCTCAATACTCAATAAAGCAAAGTACCTTCTCCGAGAATACCTTTCCCCTGTGTGGTGAACTATGGGGTGAACTATGGGTACGGTGGCCCAGAAGCATTCAAAAGAATAACCTCATACTGTATAAGGACATTACTAGATAAATTAGTTTATTTATTGATAGAAGCATGGTTGTGCTTGTGTGCATGCACAGATGGAGATTTGACTGTGCACTCTGTGCACGCAGCAGGGAGCTCAGAAACACATTTCCTGTTACAACTGCCAGAGCCGTTCATTAGGATACCATGCAGATGAAAACAGCAGCCCATTTCACCTCTTGCAGCTTTGATTGCAATCAGTAAAAGCGGTCTGACATTCATTAAGACAGGATCATAGCTACTCTGCGCCAGAGGCTGTTAGAACAAAGTTGTCTTATGTAGCTATTCAGCAGTAGTGTTGGCAGGGTCTAGGCAGATATGGCTTAGTCTCCATGCTCAAGGACAAGTACTGTAGATAATGCTTTAACATTTAGCATTATGGTACATAGTAAGGTCTTCGTTTAGGATCGAACCCGAGTCCTTTCTGTTGAATTTTGTTTCCACATTGTTGTAGGCACAGTGTTGTAGATGTTCACTGACTGACAGAAATAAAATACAATTACATTAAACAATTAGAATGACAAGGACAATCAAGATAAACGTATTGTTGTTTTGGTTTTAAACTCTAATTTTAAAATAGTGTATGCTTGTCCCAATGGCGGGCAATCCTCTCATCTCATTTACAGCTCATACGCAGAACACTGTGTTTCAAACATAAACCATGAGCTGGGTTCTGCAGGCGCTACTACATTAGCAGTAATTAAAGAATGCAATTTGCTTTATTATCATTGCTATCTTCTTAGTCAGATAAGACAGCTAATGCTTCTCGGGCATGGAAGCGTAAAGCATAATGCTACCTTAAGCTAGTTGCTACAAACACTTTCTTCTCCACTAACCACAGGTAACTATGGGGAGAGCGGCATGGAGGCTTTCAAGGAGCTGGCCTCACTGGAGGGCCTGTGTATCGCCCACTCGGACAAGATCTATAGCAACGCAGGGGAAAAGCACTTTGACCGTCTGCTCCGGAAGCTGCGCGAGCGCTTGCCCAAAGCCCGAGTGGTGGTGTGCTTCTGCGAGGGCATGACGGTCCGAGGGCTACTCATGGCCATGAAGCGTTTGGGCGTGTCTGGGGAGTTCCTCCTAATCGGCAGGTATGTGTGACGGGGGGACGAGGCGGGGGACCCATTATTGTTTAGTTTGTGGTAGGTCTGCAAAAGCTACAGTGGACGCCAACCGTCCTATACGTGTCATTCTTTTTGGTAGCACTCATTCTTTCAGCCGTCGGAGGATATGCTTTGAAGCTTCAGCTTGTTAAGTAGTAGCCTCGCGAGATCAGGATGGTCTCGCTTCAGCTTGATGTTGCCTCGAGAATCAGTCTGGAGAGATTGGACATTGTTGTGTGAAGGCCGGTAAACTTAGTGCGTGGCCAGTCAGCATCGTACTGTCAGCTACGGGCGTGGCTTAGGTGTGACAAAGGCGACTAGAAAACACCAACAGTGGACCCTACAGAAGTTAATGTAGATGGTGCAATAAAACATCAGTTGTTATTTGAATTTATTAGAAGAGCAAAGGCTTTTCTCTGTGGAAAATATGTTTTCACACCTCTCCCGACTTTTCCCGAATAGTGTATTTAACAACAGGCTGATTCACAGGTTCATCAAATCAGCTGTTAAGTAATTTTTGAAAGCACCTTCCCTAGTTTTAATGGACAGCACCCCAGATGGATACAGACACAGATATCTGGCATGTCCGGTTGGTTCAGTAGCACCCGTCAAACCATCCCACATCGTTGTAAGTAGACTGTTTTAATACATTGAATTTTGAACATAAATGAAAAGAAAGGCATTCATTTGACTCAAAAGCAAGATTACAGCAGTCTTAAAGGCATTAACTGGCTTAATGTAGCCGTTCAGAGTGAAAAACAATATCAGATCATTAGAAAACTGCAAACAGTGACTAATCTTTATCTAACTTGCCATGTGTTAATGTTGGACTGTAAAACATCAGTTAAGTGATGGGTGATTTCAGGGTGCAGATAGAGAACAGCAAGCTCTGCCTGCACATGTTACCAGGGTAACTAAGAATAATTATTGCAGACCACAAACTGCTAGCTCTGAAAAGGGAATATCTCTCCAGTGATGGAGAATATGTATTTCTGTCATAGACCCAGATACAAATACATTAACAACCCTCATGTGTTGTTTTCCACATCAAGGGGAACTCATCGTGGTTGGCAATGAGCCAATAATCACACAGATACAGTGCATGCAGCTACATACGTTTGCACATGCATCTCCATTTACACATGGACATTTCCAATCAGGTTTGAAATGTGAAAATCCAGAGATGCCATTTGCTCCATACACTTCATCCATCTTACTTTTACCTCTTCACTCAGCCTTTATTTATCTCTACATATCTCTTATATGTCAGAGCTGTTGGACACTGGCTCAGTATAGTTATAATTGTACTCATTTACACTTACATTTACAGCACTGGTATACAAAGCTCGTTAGGAAGAGGCCTGTAGAATACATTGCTTCTTCAACCGTTTGGCTCCTGAAGCTCCTGTCAGTCAGTTTAGCGGAAAATAACATGTATTTTTAAATTCATGGCAAGATTATATAATACATGTACGTACTACATTTTGTGTAATTTGTTTCCATGTGAAATTTGGGCTTGAAAAAGTATTCTGAGACTATAATGTGTAAGGGCTTTAGCGCTGTAGGAGCCATTTAGTTTTTGTTTGGTGACATCTGCCGGCTGACATCTGTTTGGCATTCTTGCTCGTGTGTGTTTAATGGATTGTTAACCTCAAGGGGTTAAACCGGACACCTCACCTGTCCTAATTAGAGATTCAGGCAGAGACCAGGAGGTGAATGAATGTTTGGCGACGCCAGCAGCCATACGGTTTTTCAATGTATTTATGTTTGTTATGCAAATGATTAATTAAACAGTTTGTTCAGTTACAATAAGTTAAATGAAAATTTAGATCTCTACATTTTATGGAAGAATAAATAAATACTATTGAAACCACTGAGGCGTCTAGAAGTGACTTATTGGAAAGCACTACGAGCGCTATATAAATAATCTTGACTTCTTTCATACAAAGAATTCTGCAGAAATAACTAAGAAGACAAGTTATTCGTTCCTGAACACTAAATATGGTCCTATTTTTATATTTACTTAAATATTATTTAGAAAATTACAAATAATGTTCATGAGGGGTTTAAAAAAGAGATTAAAAAAAGTCCCTGTAGTTCCTTCAAGTTCCCCTAGGAGTTTTTCTACCTCCGTTTGAGAACCATATTAGGACATGAGGTAGCCCTTGAGGATAATGTCATGCTTAGTTTGTCACAGCTGTAGAAACATTGACAGCAGTGTTTCACTCCAATCATGAGGTACATCTTTATACCCATAATATCTTAACGAAAGCACATTTCTCACGTCACAACATCTCCAGCTCTGTACTGTCATCCTTATGTTGCACAAGACGAGCATCACTACGAATCTGCAAGGTTTATAGCCTGGCTAGGCTTATACATATATACATACATATACAGGTAAATAAATATAGGGAGTTTAACAAAAGCCAAATATCATGATTAGTTCCTTCACTGCCCGTGTATTAAACTTATTTGAATTTTTTTCAAGCTAATGCTGGATATTTGATAGTCTTGGGAGCATAATGGGAATATTTAAAATGAAATAGTTTGTAGACCTGCCTATTGTCAAACCCTTTAATACATACACAATACAAAACACATGATTCATGTTACGTGCTTGTAAATTGGTTGAATGTATTAGTTTAGTATGATAGGTTAACTGTCAGCATCCTCACCTTACCTTTCCAAATATCTCCAGTGTTGTAAACAAAATGGTTTGTTTCATGTCCCATTCAGCATGCATGTGCCGTATAGTGCACACCATGCCTCTCACTTCAGAGACAGTACTACAGCATGCACACCAAATAAATGATCCAACATATTCACGTTCCACTGTTCACATTTCCATATGTCTCCTTCTTTCTCCACGAGAGTGAGATGTTAGAGTGCATCCTATTTTAGCTTAGCAGAGGTCTCAATGGGCACGAGGAAGCAAAGCTTGGCTTCACTCCTCCTGTTTCTGGGTCACATAGTGAGAGATAGAAAGACAGGCGGGGGGAGAGAGAGACACCAAGAGGCAAAGAGAGAGAGAGAGCAAGGGAAATGATAGCGTAAGTGACGGCAGGGACTGGACCTGTCCAACGCAGATGCCAGACCATACGTGTGTTTGTTTGTGTTTGCATTTCAAAGGCAACGGTGGCAGATGGATAATAGCCCATGAACACAGAGCCTGTTGTCTGTTGCATCACGTTCTAATGCTGTGACAAGCTGCTGTGTGTGTGGGGGTACTATGTGACATACTGTATATTCCACGATACAGCACACAGACACGTAATAAGCCTCTTCCGTCCATTAGCACTACGTCACATAGGCCAAACAACTCTGTGCTGAACGCCTGACACGTATAACCGTTTCAGTCTCAGCCTATTCTGTCCATTAGCATTCCTCGTTAGCTTGACGAGGAAGTGGATTTTCATTGGTTGTTTGCAATGTCACTCAAAAAGTCTGTATCTCTAATTCCAGTGCGACAGTAGGCCTGCTTTATTTAATAATTTCAGTTGTTACATTTATTTTAAGCAGTCATACCTTACTTCCAGTACTTGAAAACAACCAGTAAATACCTCTACTGTCAAGTAGGCGGGTCTTGACGCAGTATAAGCCAGTGCTGTGTCCCAGACTTAACTTATTACTTCAGATAAGTAAAACCTGGCTCTGCGAGACTATAGCATGGTAGGCCTAGTCTACTGATTGACCAGAGGGGATAAAGCAGTGTTACAACAGTTCCCTCATATGAATATTACGTTGCAGTAATGAGCTTCTTTGTCCAATTCTGACCTTCTGGTTGTATCCAAACAATAGGCTACTGCATTGAGACTAGAGACTCGAAAATGCAAATTGTGTCCAAATACAGAACCTCATACTAAATGTACAGATGTAAATATTATAGAGTCGTGAGTTTTAGAACTTTAGTTTTTGAAGCTCAGCTCTGGTCTAAACTGCTCTTCAGACAAGAGCCAGGTGTTAAAACCCCGGTAGCCCTAACCCACAGACCGAGCTCTGCATGGCTCCAACACGCTCCACACTCTGCTCACAAGGACTCTTGTCTCTATATGTCTGGGATGTGACTCATTCTCTTGCCAACTGTCTGCCAACATTGCACTACACACACACACACGCGCGCACACACACACACACACACACACACACACACACACACACAACTGTCTCCACAACACTGCACCACACCCAGTGTGTGTGTGTGTGTGTGTGTGTGTGCGTGCTTGCGCATGCTTGCAAACTTAAAGATATATCTGATGAAACAGGAGATGTGCCTGCTATTCCTCTAGCTAATATTAGACAAATGCAAACTTATGATATGCATGCTAATTTACTATACTGATATCCTGCTAAATTGTTCTACATGGAAAAAATAAGCCATAGAAAGCTACTGTTTTTATAATGTGTCCTTGGAGACTTCTATTGACTTGTGCATTAGAGGCAGTGCTGATTAATTATCTGCATTTGGTTACTAGTGAAAATGCCCTGTATGGTTACTGCATTTACAGATAAGGTCCTAAATCACATTGCAGTAAAGTGGCTCAGAGAACCAGAAATGATTCTCCCCACTGTGGATGTTTAGAACACAACTGTGCAAGTGTGGTCTTATATAACTGTCTTTCTGCATGCTAGCTATGTCAATATCGAGTATGTAGAGAGAACTGGCTAAAACATATGTTTTCAAAAAGGACGTGGAACATTAGGTCATGTAAGACTAATGTAATGTAATGTAATGTAATGTAATGCACAATTAGGTTATAGTAAGGTTATGTGATGTTCACTTATGCGCTACATTAAATGACAAGTGCTATATTGTACATGTGTGTGTGTGGGTGTGTGCGTATGTGTGTGTGTGTGTGTGTGTGTGTGTGAATCCTGCAGTAATAACAGAGTATCCCCTGCTCAGGAAAGCAGAGTAAGACATATTTATCATGGACTGGAGGCACACTTACCAAACATACTAAACTCAGTGTTATCAATGAAAACACAATATTTGTATATGTAGTATATCTTGTTGTATAAAAGCTCATGTAATTTAGCAGAAGCTTACAGTTAAGTATCCAAAGTGATGGTTGTGTCTCATTGGTGACTGTTATCAAACTGGGATTCACTCGTGACAGTATCAATAAATACGAAGTCTCGTCTTAAATTCATGCTATTGATTAGGCCACAAATGTTAACTGTGAATTACAAGACTTTCTATTTTCTCTGCTGCTTCAAGTGTTAGGTATATATCAACATGTTCCTCAGTTATCCCACCTACCCACCCGCTTGTCAGCTTGGTCGCCTGCAATTAACAGCATTCAGCTTCTTCCTTCCTTCGATGGCGTCTGAATGCTGTTATTACCAAAGGCAATTTGCATAAGCTGCTTCTCTATTCGTAAGGCTGAGTCCTTTTCCTGCTTTCGAGACAGTTTTGGTCTCCATTTTGATTGTATTCAATATTTCTGTGGTCAAATGGATGTGGAAGGACCCTCTACCTCTATAACACATTTGACTCGAACGTTGTATATTTGCCAATTTGGCTAATTCCATAACAAGGCGATAACTGGGTTTAAATAAATAAAGCATTTACAGCGTTACAGAGATAGAGTATAGCATTGTGTAATCAACAGATATTCCCTGTCATCTCTGAGGTTTTTATCACCGCTTCATCAGAAAATTAATTACGATTTCTGCCTATTCACATTTTCCTGTGAGAAACATGGCAGATAGCAAGTTGTGAATGACAAATAACTGCTGTCTCATCTGGTACTCAAGTAGCCTGCTAAGAATTCCTTAATTAAAGATCGTCTAAAGAAAATACAGAGATTTACTTGGAAATACTTTGTATATGATATAAATCCATTCCTTTAAATGTGAAAACACTGTTAACTATTTTATTGTAGATTTAGACCGTTAAAATGTATTTCAGAATTTCTCTGTACAAGATTTTTTGAGAGGGCCAGAAACATGGGATTAGATATGTAGATGGTCCGCCATCTACATATCTATGTAACACCAATTATAACAGTAACAGCATTAACAGTAATATTATTACTGTTTTGGTAAAAGTAATTAGTAGATTTTAGTAGAAAAAGTAATAACCTTACAGTTACTAGTTACTAGTAACTAGTTACTGCCCATCACTGCCAATTACCCAGATATTCATTCTAAAATATATCCCATTATCCTTTACAATACATACAACGCATACGACTACTGCCAGTTTGCTCTTCCTCTCAGAATAATCCTTCACATGTGGATTTACATCATAGCAGGGAACAGTTATGATCAATTTACAGAAGAACCTTTAAAGAAACATCTTTCTTTCTTTATTGAACACACGGATGGCCCGCCAACACATTTGTTATTATTAGCGTAACAGCACAGAGAGTGATAATGAAAACAGGGAGCAGGTTATTATCTCAGCTCGTCCACATTGCTCTCCATTTGACCCTCTGTGTATTTATCAAAGCCTAAATAGTTTATTGGGATGCAGAGAGTGGTTTGTAATAAATTCATTAGGGATCTTCTGAGTTCTTTTTGTGTTATGGCAGAATGCACACAGAATGCATTATTATTATTAACTGTAGGCATTTTTATAGTGATTTTTAATATCATACTTATTATTATTTAATATATACGTATTTATATACATTGCATTTAAGACATCCATACAAAAATGCAATGCTTTAGCTTTGTATTCGAATTTGCATTCAAAAGTCTGTATTATGATTATATGATGACAGATTGGAGGGGAAATGTTAGCAAGTTACACACACTACAGTCACCATGGAGATTTGGTATAATGAGAGACTAGGCATAAGTGTATCAGTGGAGATCTGTCAGTCACGCAAAACAATAGAGCCTACTCAGAGAAAATGGTTTACAGCTTAAAAATGCCACACAGTAACCCAGTAACCAAGACTATAATTATAAGATAAGGAAGCAATTCTGTTTCGCAGCCATGGTGAGAATATTTCTACACACATTTGCTATCATTTATGTATATTTGATGTCTTCCTCATTGTAAACATAATTTAAATGAAACATTTCATCACTATAAGAATAAGCTTTGTAGTTGCATTAGAAATAATGTTTTCTATAAACAATGATGTGAATGAAGGTGACATTTCATATTATTTGTTGCTGAGTCAAAGGTTTAATAAAAGCTTGATTCTGCTTTACCAAAAATGTGTTACCGAGCTCCCCCACCCCCAAATGTGTATGTGCAAGTGAGAAAGAAACGAATTGCTTCCTGTGTTTGTTTGGAGGCTATAACAGTTTGAAGACCACTGCTGGGGTCATAATGTATTTTCTAGTGGCACCTTGATTACATGTTTTGCTGTGCAGGGGAGATGAATAAGAGCTTCTGAATATTCATGTACCTCCAATTCTATTTGAAAAATAGCACATCGTCAAGGGCATCTCCCTCTCTGTCTCTTGTTCTCTCTCTCAATTGATGCCACATTTTGGCGTGTGCTAAATGTGAATGGCAATTGAGTGATCGAAAGCATCTTCCTGGCATGTAGCGCTGTTACAACAGGATGTGAATGGTGTTTACAATTAGCAATATACTGCATATGACAGAAAATATGTGACAGTACTAAAATCCTTAAATACAAGAGAAAGTTGTAAAATAAACAAGATTGCCTTGGAACTGTGTTGTCAGTCATGGATCTA
Organism: Forbesichthys papilliferus; assembly: GCA_025399855.1. Taxonomy (NCBI): domain Eukaryota; kingdom Metazoa; phylum Chordata; class Actinopteri; order Percopsiformes; family Amblyopsidae; genus Forbesichthys; species Forbesichthys papilliferus. The sequence goes on from JAODOY010057581.1 coordinate 12,430, forward strand.
GACTCAAACTGGGCATAAAGAATAAGTATAATCGGCCTGTATGGGCATTTAATGGGTCCCCATAGACTCCAGAGAAGCCTTGTGGCACCACAAGCTAGCAAATCACTGTTGTTACTGTGCTGAACCAACAGAGGGTACGAAATGAGAGGGAAACACACAAAGAAAAACAAACAGGAGAAGTTGGGGAAACTGCAAGTCACAGGAACGTATTTCATTTGTGCATTCATTTAGAAATAAATCAAATGTTCTGCTTCAGCAGCTTGTGCATTGAAGAATGGTGATTTATTTTTATTTAATCAATGAATGGATCTCATGAGATGTTGTGACTGTGCAGTTTATTTATTAGGATGCAGTATTTGCCAGTTGGTTCTCAAGAGATTGTGCTTTGGACGTGAACATATATTTATTTTCCAGAATCAAAATAATGGAATTAAATAAGATAATATATATAATATATAATATTATGATCTTAATCATTGATTAATAATAATCATAATATTTTGCCAAGTATATTTGCACATACAAGGAATGTGACTTGGTGAGGTTGGTAAAAATAGAAATACAATTAATTAAACACATAAGCAATAGCAGCAATAGCAACAAAATATACAGTATGTCTAAATAAAACCAAATAAAATATACACAAAAAATGGGAGTAAACATTACAAATTTGTGCGTGTGTAAGACATCGAGGGGTTAGGGGTGGAGATTGGAATTACTGTTTAGAGAGAAACAAGGAAAAAAAGTATTCAGGTGGCGAAAGGTTTTAGTCTTGATAGCCCGTAACCTTTTGCCTGAAGGTAACCTTTGGAAGAGGTGATGACCATGGAAAGGATTAGCGATGATCTTCTTAGTCCTGGAGTGGTACAGGTCCAGGAAAGACAGCAGGTTGCAGCCTATGACCATCTCAGATGAACAAATTATCATTTGTCCTTGGCAGTGGAGGATTGATTAGGATGCACTCAATGATGGCCGTGTAAAACTGGCCAATCACTTTCTGTGGCAGGTTGAATTTCTTCAGCGGGCACAGGAAGAGCATCCTCCGCTGGTGGAGGTGACACTCCCTCCCTCCCTCCCTCCATCCCCAACCTGAGGTCTCGTGAAATTATTGTCCCTGGGAATCTGGATGACAGAGTTCTGGGGAGTCACACATGATCATGATGATGGTCTACGACCATCTCCACAGTTTTCAGTGCGTTCAGATGCAAGTTGTTCTGTCTGCACCAGGAAGCCAGCTGGCCAACTTCCTCTCTGTAGGCTGACTCATTGGTGGTGGTTGTGTCATCAGTAGTTTTACATGGGTGGCTAGAGGTGCAGAGGAAGACGAGTAGAGAAGAGAACACATACTTAGCCATGTGGGGCTCCAGTGCTGATGGTTTATCTCTCTGAGACAAGTTTGCCCAGCTGCATATACTGCTTCCTGTCTGGCAGGAAGTCAGTGATCCACCTGCTGGGCTCAGGCACGTTCAGTTGGGATGGCTGAGGTTGAGTTATGTGGTATGCAAATGTTATTTATATATTTATTTGTTTATTATCTTGGCCAGATTAAATTGTAGGTTCTTCATGTCCATGTCAAGTCATAAACTTGCAAGTCAATTGACTATTATGACTGCAACTGTACCGGTCTCAATGTGGAATCTACATGTATGCCACTACTGTCAAAAAAAGGTTACGGTGAAAAGTGTGAAAAGGAGAAAGGAATCCAAGGAAAATTGCAGAGAGGAAATTGTGTGTGTGTGTGTGTGTGTGCGTGTGTGTGTGTGTGTGTGTGTGTGTGTGTGTTTGTGTGATGTGTTTTGAAGTTATGTAAGCAGGGATTTATGATAATGAGACGATCCCTGGATGACAGGGAGATTAAAATATTTCACTTGAACTATTTGTACTTTAAGATTGAATAATTAGGAAGCTCTCCTATTCCACTCATTTTAAAGAAACTCATTTTAAAAGCTCATTCCTTCTCTAGGGAAAACATTGCATGTGATTAAACCGCTGCCTTCCCAATTAATTCAAAGGTTCATATATATACAAATCTGCCATCAAATTGGAACTAGTTCAGCCAGGAGAGACACACAGAGAGCTTTTCTACAATATACATTATCCAGATGTTGCTCCCATCCCTTTTTCTTTCTATTTCATATGATGTTTCATTGAGATCAAATATATTTTCTAAAAAAGACCTGGCTAAAACAGCAGTATAAAAAGTGTACAATTTACAACATAACGGCACAGCATCTTCAACAGTTTTCTTTAAACATCAGATGCATACAGCCCTGTTTTTGTGCTTCACCCAAGAACTAAACATGCATGGGATTCGCAAAATGTGTGACATAATAAACATATACAGTATAATAACTATTACCTTTCCCTACAACTACTATTTTTGATTTCACTTATTTCCATATACCTTAAGATGGGTGTTAATTAGTCTTAGAGCCAACATGATTCTCTACCATGAGAAGCCTTCAACTTGCTAACAGAAATGTAATGCTTCTCAGATATTTTGTTGAATACCTATTGGCCTTGGGGTGGCTGGCTGCCTCAATTGTGCCTTAGAACAATTTCATATTTATGTATTAACAACTTGCATTGCAACCTTGACTCACACTACACTAGAGATAATAACTCCAAATAATGTATTTAAAATTACTAAATGGTTGTGTAAACACAAGTATGTCTATCAAAAGAATAATCCTTTAGTGATTGAACAAACTCTGATTATTCAAACTACTACACATCTGCAATGCATTCTGTAAAGTAAATGCTAAAATCATTTAATGTCAAAGAAGTCCTAAAGAAGACTTACTGGCAATCTGTCTGACCCGGGTCTTATAGCCATTGGCATTTCAACATCACCATGCCCCAGTGGTACATTGGAGGTGACATGAAATCAGTTTTGTCCCAATGCGCTTTCCTCTCGTCAATGTGAGAGATTTTATGAGATGTCTGCTTGCCTGCAACACAGCCCTGGACTCCTGAAACAGGGGACACAACAATCTCCGCAGTATGAAACAGCGTGTCTACTTCTGCAATGTCTTGTGCATTATGCACACAGGCTGCGGTGAATAGCATTCCCATCCCGCCTCTTTATCTCGGTCTAATAGCTGTCCCTCTGTCTCGTGGCCTCTGTTTTCACTGTTCTTCTGGGACAAATACAGTATGGCTGGCCTGCTGCTGCTGCTGTGAGAATAGCCCAGGCAGGCAGTTCCTTGGCGTGAGTGTTGTAGACATGCTGTTGTCATGCATGAACACGCATAGACGTGTGGAGAGCGTGTCTGCCTGTGTCTCATTTGATCATCATCTTTATTTTACATGCACACATGGCGAGAGCGAGAGAGAGAGAAAGAGAGAGAGAGAGAGCGAGAGAGAGAGAGAGAGAGAGAGGGGTGAGAGAGACTTCCTCATTTTAATAATGTATTCAGGCAAAATATACAGAGATGGCATCTTTACATATAACACTAACCCTTTCGACCCCACCATAAAAATGTTTCATGAAATTAAAACAAAATATTTCTAAAAAGAGAAAGACACTTGTTGCATTCATTTGATGTAGGAAATGTGACCAGCAATCATGTGTTCATGTGTTTCTCTGCATAACTCACTTAGAGAAGGAAAACGCCGACTATACGAGTAGATATTAAATGCCTAAACCCAGCTAACTTTACCGGAGGCAATATTCTATACATTAGATTATAGTAGGTTAAGGCAAACTATACGGCATTCTCACCTCTGAATCAACAGGCAAGACGTAACAACAATTAACATGAAATTGTTTGAATATGAGACATTTTGTTGAGGCCATGTGTAAAAACATTTCTACCCTGTTAACGTGAATGGGGTGGGATGGTGGATAACACGCACACACAGACACACATGCACAAGTAATTGGTCCTATGGTGCAAAATTTGCAGGTAACTGTCAAAGGTGCAGGTACTTCTATAGGCTATATGAAGCCTGCATTAGCGACAGACAGACAGAGCCTGTATGGACTCAAACTACAGCACAGCTGAAAGATCTGTTTTTCAGATCCCCATATTTCCTGCGCTGGTCTTTTCCATTTGTCTTTGGACCCACTGCCTAGCTGCATTTTGAAATGAGCTCGGTAAAGTGGACATTCTCACACAAGTACTGTAAACAACAAAGTCAATGGTATTTTGGAAAGCCTATTGGCTGGCTGTGATTTTCATTCCCTTAAATTGGGGAGTGTTACAGCGGACCGAGGAGCTGTGACCTGTGTTGTCATGCTGATTTAATGTGGAGAATGTGGAAAAATGCCATCACTCGCTGATTTGGCAAGCACAAGCATTTCCTGAGTGGAATCTGTTTGAATGTAAAACAGTTGCGCTGTTGTGGCTGCGATGTGCTTTTTCCAAAAACAAGCATTTTTCTTTGATTCCAAATTAGTAGTTGATGCCGTTTGCCCACATCTGATTAAATATGACATATACAAAAATAAGACATGATTCATCCCAGAAGGATCCCTCATACAGTGTTTCACCCTTTTGCTGAATTGAATGGCCTGGTTTCCACATCCTCCGAATGGCACATTTTTTGGACAATTACTTGAATAAGTAGGCACGATTATCATTTCATGGGTCAGTGGATACAGGCTAGTCTTTGCCTTCCTTATTTCTTTCCTTATTTAATTCAATTGCAGTTGCATATATTCCAATTTTATTAATTATGCTGTACTTAAACTTCACTGTAAATATTGCTGCCTGTGATTGGTAAGGCAACCACATTTCCCCATGTAACCACATGTAATCACAAGTTGTTGTCGTTGCAATGGATGTCTTGGAACAAGAAGGCTAATCTCTAAAACCTGGATTTTCTGGTTGTATTTTTCCTTCAAGCGACGGGTGGGCGGACCGTGATGAGGTGGTGGAGGGCTATGAGCAGCAGGCCGAGGGGGGTATCACCATGAAGCTGCAGTCCGAGGAAGTCCAGTCCTTTGACGACTACTTCCTGAAGCTGCGCCTAGACACCAACACCAGGAACCCCTGGTTCCCAGAGTTCTGGCAGTACCGCTTTCAGTGCCGGCTGGCTGGCTACCCCCAGATGAACAAGAACTACAAGAAAGTGTGTTCTGGTGAGGACGGTTTTGTATAATGTAGTGGTTTTTTTTAATGGGGAGATGTCTACATTTCATTTAAATTAATACATTGCATTTTAATGTTATGTAATATTGTTACGTTACTTTTGAGACACACACTACACATGTAATGAAAGAAACAAAATATATTTTTGTATAATACATTATATAATTAATTTTACATCATATTTATTAGATATGTGAGAGCATAACACATCTCATGACTGAGATATAT
>JAODOY010057591.1:0-17750 GCA_025399855.1 Forbesichthys papilliferus
CCCCCCCCCCCCCCCCCCCCCCCCCCCCCCCCCCCCCCCCCCCCCCCAGAACTGTAATGGTGGCCGGCTGGTGGCACTGTGTAGTAACTTACCTAGATATCACTCTCCGACACCTCATGGACGCTCTGGACACACAAGCTAGAGTAGGGCTGCTCGATTATAGAAAAAGTAATAATCATGATTATTTTGATCAATATATTAACTCCCGATTACTTAATACGATTACCCATTGACTTTGTAAATGTTGCATTTACATGTACCTGAACAGTGAAACTAATGTGAAACTGGGAAACAATGTGAAAACAACTTCAACTGTGAAACATCTTTTAATACTTTTCGTGTTGATATTTCACTTTCACCCTGTAATGGACTTCATTCAGAACACGAGACAAAATAATAGTGTACTTGCAAAACGGATGTGTGCTAAATAATAGTTTTTCCTCAATTCTGTTTTTTAAAAATTGTTTTATTGTTAGGAACCAACATTTAAATCACAATTAAAATGTGATTAATTGCACAGCCCTACGCTAGAGCCCATTGGGTTTTAGTGTTTTTTGTAGAGCGTCCACTTTCTGGACGAGAGAGCAGGCGTTGAAACGTAGATACCATAGCGTCATTTGAGAATACATTACATATCAAGTATTCTTATTGCAGTATATCACTGAACACCTCTATAGCAATTAGTGTACTAGCTCTATAGCGACACCTACAGGAGCAGAGGGAAATTTAAGGACATTTTAAATCCGTTTTTAACATGAATCGACTGAGTTCAGTTCTTCATTTTGGATTCTTTGTGCAAAAGGAAATAATTAAAATAAATAATAATAATAATGGGGCTGGAAATTGATACAGTTTTGTGGCAAACTACATCACGATATATCGCGGTATTGTTTTTGTCAGCACAGACCTTTTTTGGGGCGAGTGGCATCCAACTTTGGCATTCTCCCTTTTGAGTTCTCTTCAGGGTTCTTTAAAGCGTTCTGTCTCTTCTATATAATGTGTCTGTAGGGACTTATCATAATTGGTCTGATCTTACCTTAACTCAAAATGCCAAACACTGAGAAGAGGGGGATACAAATCCATTCAGTGATTTCAGTTTTGAGCTTTTGGGATGAACGTGATCACTTGGCTGGAAGTCAAGTAAATTTTATTTAAATAGCCCTTAATCACGTTGCTCTCTAAGGGCTGTACAGCCTACATTTAACATGGAAACAAGCAACACCCCCTTAACCTGCTCCTCCCCCCGGGCAAGGAAAAACTTCCATAAAAAACACATGGAGGTAAAAAGGGAAGTAACCTTGGGAAGGGACCTCAGAGGGAGGAATGCACCCCTCCAGGAGGGTTAAGATGCAATAAGTGGTGGTAGGCAAACAACATTTAGCATTAATACTATGTATGTAATACTATTTTCACATTATACCATACTTAAGAACTGGAATGGTTTGGGGGGCTTTGAAACCTCTGTTATCTGGGCCCACACAGGTGAGCGCACATACATCCAGAGCCAGGTGATGATCGTGTGTGACAGGCAGTCAAAACACACATACAGTGTGTTTAGAATCGTAGGAGTTGGATTGTAACGCAAGCCCTCTAGTAGGGAACCAAAATACCATTTGTGAGCCCTGCCAGTAAATGAGTTAATTCCCTATGCATTTGCTAGACTGTTCTACCAAATACAAAAATCAAAAAAAGCATCCATTATAAATGTTGTTACATTTAAAATTATATTGTATTGTCCTCAAAGTTTTGAAGGAATCTTTGATCCTTTTATTTTTGCAATTCTTTTTTTGTTACTTCCAAAAGTACTTACATGTTACAAAAATAAAAAATGAATATTATGTATAGTTGATCGTAATGTCAGTTATGATACTGACTAGACTGGATTCCTAGTAGGATTGCACGATATTGATAAAATGTCATATTGCGATATTGATCCTGAAAATTGCAATTACGATATCAATTTTGATATTTTTGAACATATGCTAAATCTAAATATATTCATAACATATAAAAACTGCATATTTTCAACTTATATTAGACTGGTACAACAACAGTAATTCCAAGATACCAAGGAGGCATTCTTTTTGACAACTATTATGTGATTAGCTTCCTCAGCCACACTGTTCTGTCTAAATCAAACACAACTAAGCCACACAGCCAATGGACGCATCTCTCCACTAAATAAACTGAATATTGCACTTTCTGAAAAATGTTTGATGTGATATTGCAATCCTGTTAACGATACTGAGTGGATATATGGTCCACCCCTAATTCCCAGAGGGATCCTTACAGACGATATACCTCGTAGTACTTAAAAAAAAGTTGATTTCAGCTTCTACATGTAATTACATTGACTCCTTTTTTTTAATATGTGACATACAGTATGCCATGTCAGATTTTCATGCTAAAAGGTCACACATTTATTGGATATCAGGTTAGGTTCAAACCCCGGGGTTGACCTACTTGAGCAAGATGCCTAATCCCCCCCTACCTGCTCCATGTAGTAACTGTACTCATTGTAAGTTGCTTTGGATAAAAGAGACTGCTAAATTACCTATTTCTAATTTTGCGGTTGAAACAGTCTCCCTTTCGTGACAGCTCCAAGCAGCACAGGACCTTAATAGATACCATTACCCTTTCTTTCTACATCCAGCGTAGAAACCCACGCGACTAGAATTAACGGGATGTGCTGTCATCGAAGAAGGAAAGACCCCCTTCACCGATTTTAGTGTCAACTCCTCTAAATGCCACTGGAAAAACGCTAACTGGCAGCGGCTGGCATTTCCGTTATCAGGTTTCGAAGTGAAGCCCACTAAAGAGAGGGGTTTGAGATGCTGCTTTTTTAGTGACAGACAAGAGAAAACTACTGTACACCCCCAGGACACCTCAGGCTGCCCTGAAGCTATACTGTCATGCAGTATCGACTACTAGACAGCAGGATAAATGAAATGCGAAGGCGGAATAGAGGTGAGCTTAACTCTTCTGTCCTTCATCCAGTCAGAGATAATAGTCAGCACTTTTCAGTGTAGAGAGCCGAAGTCCCTTATGCATTATGGGACCTTAGTTTGGAAAACAGTGTGCAGTATTGTAGTCAAGGTAGTAGGCGAGAATCATATCAGAATTATTTTTAGATCCCGTTTGAATTGTGACACGAAGTACACATATGATTGTCTATTTAAGATAAATGTTCAAGTCAAGAACGTTACAGTTTGTCTTGAAACTATTAAGTAATTTTTAGTTTAGTGTGTAACCGCTTGGTGAACTACAGCTTTCGCCTCACACAACACACGTCACCAAAACAACGCTTTCTTCGGCCTGTGGATTGAGGCGCGAGAATGTCATGACACTTACGTGACACGGGGTTGTAGTCTTAATAATGACATATTTTTACAGTCTTACATCACCACACTTAGAACTCCATACTTCCAACAAATGTATAACAACCTGAGACTTTCTTGACTCGAAGAATTTTCTTTTTCTTTTCCTTACGTAAAGTCTGGGACACAGCGCCGGCTAACTGCGTCAGTACCCGCCTACAATACTTGACAAGTGAGGTGTTTTGATTGACATGCTGGACGACCAACTACATAACTCAATGACCAAGTCCAAAGTTAAACTTGCAATGACCAATAAACCACAGGGCTCTGGCTGTTTTACAGGTTTTGTAAATCTGTACATTTTGTAGGTTACGGTTACTTATTTAAATACATATTTAAATTAATAAATAAAGCACTGCGTTATTGTTGCACCGGAAATTACAGAGACATACATGTGAGTGACAAAGTGAACAGCCAATGGATATCGACAGTATTACTTCCCAAAAGTCCAAAAGTCCCGTGTCGAGCTTACGAGGGTATATGCATCAGACGTACGGCACAGAGTTGCCTAGGTGACGTAGTGCTAATGAACGGAAGAGGCTGAGACTAGGCTCTCTCTGAAAGACTGGATGGGGTCTTTCATGCTTAAAATATTCTATTTGAACCCGATACAACAATTGATTACATTTTACACACTGTATTTTAGAGCTTTTCTCAAACTTTAAGCTACAGACAGATCATGTAACATGTTTATTACAGTACGTGACTGTAAGCTAATACACATTCTTGTCAAATTCACTAAATATCTCCTTACTTTCCGGTGGCTGCCTGTGTCCTCTGCGCTTGCTGAAAAAATAATCTCTGTTTTCAACTTTATTAAAGGGTTTGTTTTATGGGAGACTTTTGCTCTTATGCCACAGTTTGGTTTTATTAAATCAAGCTATTGCATATCTGATAGTGTTGGTTGTTGATGCCTTGTTCTCTGTGTAGAACAATGAGCTACTCATAATTAGGTTAGTGGCTATGGTTGCACGATGCATCCATCTGTCAGCTAAACCAGATTCAGGGAGATGTGAACCTGCATTTTGTTTTTGTCTTTACTCACTTAAACGGTAGAGAAGAAAACACAAACCAGCGAAGATGTATACTGCTCAGCACTGCTAGACCAGTATTATTCACTTGTGTAGTTTTCATTTGTGACTGTAAGCAGATCGTATGAGACCACACGTCGCCAATAGCCGGGTTACAGTGGCCGTTATTCATCTTCTGTGTGACAGTTATGTAGTTGAATCTTTTAATGCACTCATGTTTTTCTTCATGTCTATAAAATGAGCTGTGTTTGCAGTGGGTTGCCGTGTTCAGCCTGAATAGACATCTGTATGCTATAATGGAAGCGTGTGAACAAACCCTGTCATGAAACGCATTATGTAGAATGAAAATGTGTGTTAAAGGTATAGTCGTTCTTGAGAATGCTTGCTAAATTAGAAATTAAAGCAAAATATCTTACTATACCTTAAAGGTACAGACAGTCTGCGATTGGAAGAGAAATTTAAGGTGATACACTTTTATAAGCTCATCCCTGGCTCTGTAAACAGCGTTCTCACGAATGACTAAACCTGCCTTTAACCGTGTGTGTGTGTATGCGCGTGCGTGTGTGTGCAGAGATCGCTGCCTGCTGCCTCTACAGATGGCTCTGGAGTCCAAGAACAGCAAGCTGGGCCAGACAGCCCTCACCGGCATGCAGGTACTATAGCAGACACTGACACTTTTCTGTGGTCTTGAGATTTAAACATGTATGTAGGATTTTAAAGATGTACATTTAGTGTACATAACGTGCTAGAAATGCCAAGCCAAATGCTCCGTGAGAGTAAATGCTCTGGTTGATGGCCTCTATTAAGTCCATGTAAGTTTTTCCACTGCGGCTGTAGATTTAAACCAGTCAGGGCCTCTTTTTCCTGATTGGTCCGGCGAATCTACCGTGTCAATCACGTGGATATGTGCATACAGCTGCTATATGATAGGTTTGGCAGGAGGGAGCAGAGGGGAGGAGGTTTTGTGTTGTTGATTTTTTAGCTAGCTCTCAAATCCTACCTAAAACTGCTTTAATTAATATTATTTAATCGATTTGCTGATTAGTAGCAGAGCTGGGAAGTACTTTGCAAATACTACAAGTATCTGTACTTCTACTTAAGTAATGACTTTGTGTACTTTTGACACCTCTGATTACTGTAATACCATGTATGTACAACCCCAAATATGAAAAGGTGACATTATGCAAATAAAAACATGAACTATATGTTAATTCCACTCAGCCTGTACTGTGTTGGAGACGATACGACAACATATTATGTGACATTTGTCCCAACATTTTTGGAGTGCGTTGAGTGTTCATTTTCACAAAACAATTGAAGTCACTACGTCACATAATGTGTTGTATTGTTTCCAATATAGTGTTGTGAGAAGTTGTATGATTTCAGTAGTATTATCCGTCTGCATGTGTGCATACGGGGTTGGTGGTGGAGCGGACGAGAGGTGGTGCTATGAAACACTTCTTGGAGGGGGGGGCAACTCCTCGTTCCGTGGCACCACATAATGAATGAACACAATATGTAATGGCTGCCGCTCCTTTGATAGCACACGGTTGCACTTTTCATTCTGCTATTTGCTGGATCTGTAATGAAACCCATCTGAAGATGAAATTACATGTCGCCATTGACCCCCAGGGATCAGCGTCGCTATTGTTATCACAATGTTTCTGTGGATATTTGATGATTTATTTTAGTTTTGTTTGGTCCACATCACGCAGCAAGATGCTGCTGGTTTATAATAAGTAGCTACTGTGTTTGTATCCAAGATTAGTGTTCACTACCAATTGGTTGGAAAATAAATGACATGAATGAAAATAAAACATTTATTGTATATATTTTTGGTCAAATCTAAAAAAAGAGGAATAATCTGAACATGTATTGACAGAAATGCACTATAGTGGATATTAATGAAAAATAAGGTTTAGTTTGCATTCTGAAGCAAAAACAGAATATCTGAAAGAGATCCTTACCATTTATCCAAACAACTCTCCTTGTGACTGCCAGAAGCTATTGTGCGACGACCGCTTTGTGGGCGGTGTGGAGGTGGAGGTCCTGGAGAAACAGCTGCTGAGCCAGATGCTGGAGGCTGTCAGAGTCACGCCCTCTCTCCACGAAGACCTCCAGGTGGAGGTCATGAAGGTACGAGTCGCTCCCACCATCCCCACTGAGCCCCACAGGGTTCCAATTGGATCTCCAGTGTTTTTTCTTTAGCCGGAATGTATCCTCATTTAGTTTGTGACTTCGTAAGGTGACTTCAGCAGAGTTCAGCCAGTTTGTACAAAATTATTATGATCAGTCTGTAATGTTGGTGATACATTTTGACTGGCATGTTTAAAACTAGCTATTTTAATGTAGCTGGGATAATTTTAACCACACCACAAGGACTGCGCTATGTTAAGTAATCTCCCTAGACACGCTATGTTTTCTAAATGTGCATTTTTTTCTCTCCTAACATGTGTTCAGGTCCTGCTGTGCATCACCTACTCACCAACCTTTAACATTAACGGAGACTCCATTCTCAGGATAGCTGAGGTAGGGAAGCCTATATCCTACTCACCAGTGTAGTCATTCAGGCACTGAGGGCAGCCATTTTATATCATGTCAGCTTCCTTAGATACATTTTTATTTTCAAAGAATTAGCAAAAATTATTTTGTGATTATTCTGATAATGGTTTACACGGTATCATTCCTGATTGTTGACAATAATAAAACTAGACATACGGTACATAGAACTGTCCCAAGAGCGTTAAAATATCAGAAAGGTTTCCCATTGGAATGTTTTACACATTTTTATACAGTGAATGTGTCGTTTAGCATGCAGGGAGCCCAGTCTGTTTTGAAAGTGAAACCTTTTCCTTGCACTGAAACAGCTGTGCCTGTCTGTAAACACATTCATTATTCATACTGTATGTGGAACTACAAACACGCACGTCGCACGTGCACACACACACACACACCACATGCTGATCAGTGAGCCACAGAAAACCAGTTCCTGGATCGCATCCTTTGTATGACAAATCTGTTTTTTTTTTGGTTTGTTTGCAAAAGTGGTTTTAATGTTTATTATATAGCTGCCACAATCACTACGGGTGTAGCAGTGCATTGAAATTGAGACCACAACATTATTCCCGTTTTGATTATTTTAAACAGTAATGACTTGCACTTTGCATGTGCATCTGGGCCCACCCATATCTGCTGTACATAAACTGTACTCTACAAACCAAATCTACAAAATGTATGCGGTTGTAGAAACGCATACAAATATCGTTCTAAATCGTTGTTGACATTTTCTTGAGTTGACACCTACGTCAAACAGTTCTTATTTTCCACCCCAGCGTCCAGACACCCACACAGGCAAACATGGAGGCAACCGCCTAAGGCAGCTGGCCAGTACTTTACTGGTGCAGGTGATTCATGTGACCTATAGCGTGCTGACAGTGCCCAGCAGGGCGGTGATATAGGACGCCTACAACACCATTAACAGGTCATAAAACCAGCACGTGTTGAACATGCCCAGGGGACCCAGAGGCTGCGTCTGGTGTCTGAGCGTGGGCGGTGTTTATGACCGGGCGTCTATCTTTAGTGCCTGTTGGGCTTTGGACAGCATGTGAGGAGTCTGGGTGTGATGTTGTCCTTCTGATTAGAAGCATTCCATATAACGTAGGATGAAAACGACAACGCTTCTCCCTTCAATGCCATAGGCCTCGATCACACAGACGCGTCGCTAGCAACACCGTGGTTGTCCCGTGGTAGGGCGTGCCTGGCATGCGCTTCCCTTTTTTTTTTTTTTTAGATGCGCAATAACGTTTTTATGTTCTCAACTTTTCATCGCAGGTCGCACTGCTCATCACAGGCAGACCACCTCTGTGTGATTGGGGGCTTTTGAAGCGGCCGCACCTTTAGGCACGAATCTCTGTGTGATTGATTAATTTATTGATTATTTCATAACTGATATTTAATTCAGAAAATGAAAGCACATCACTTATCGTCTGAGCTTAAAGGCAGGGTCAGTCACTCAAGAACACTTGCTAAATTTGAGCTTTAATTTTTCAGCTCTCTCAGAAGCTTCGCCCCACACATTGGAAACACTTTGAGAAGGTTGAGATGATGTTGTTGAACCGCTTGCACCACTATTGTGTTTGTGGTGCGGTAAGATAGCGGACTGCGAGGAGATATTTGGTGGATTAATCTGGCAGGTCATGTAGCCTGCCCCTCTGAGTGACACAAACAATATAAAATATAAAAAAGACAATCAGATTCACCACATACATACATACATTATGCACTGCGTATTTAGACTAGACACATACTGTACATGTGCTGCACTGTGGTATTTAAGTGTAGAAACAAGTACAGATTTAAACAACTAAAATGTCCATATTAGGTAAAACACATTGCTTGAGCATCACAGCATCTTAAAGGTGGTATATGCATGTTTTTTCTTTTTTTTTTAAACTGGAAACGCCACTTCTCGCACTGCACATAACAGCACAGTAGCGTTGCGTATGCTTCTGCACACACAGAACGGACAGCTGTGAGGAGGAGATGTCTGCTTGAATTGAATTGCTTCGCTCACCATTAATGACTTTCTACCGCAGGGCTATTCAACTCCGGTCCTGGGGGGCTGCTGCCCTGCACGTTTTAGCTCTCTCCCTGTTAAATAGTTAAATAGAGGTAAATAGCCCTGTTCTGCAGTGCATTGTACTACAAGGCCTACTGTGCTCTAACTACAAATCAATGCAAATATCGATGCACTGCATATGCAGAATGTAGAATGTATATTAATGTAGTTTGGTTATTACATTCCAAATGGCAAAGTCCGTACTGATCATTTTGAGATTGTACGACGATTAGAAATGGATCCCAAAACATGGCTAGTTTTTATGGACACTTATGTTTTAATCAGCCTTCCATTGCTTGGCCAGGAAATTAAATCCTTTAGAGCAGTCAATCCAAAAGTCTGGCGCATCGTAAAGATGACGTGGCCTTGCACACACGCGCACGCACGCACGCACACACACACCCCTATAGCCCCTATCTGCCCCCTGCCCTAGAATCTCCTCCTCTTACTATCTCTCTATTTTGTTTTTACTCTTCCTTCTCGTTGTCTCAATTTTTTTTCTCCCCCCAGTTGCCAAGGTAACACGTGACGCTATGGAAAACCTCTCATAGTTCAACATAATGAATAACATTAGCACGTGTGTGTCCAGATCTACATGTCTCGCTAGTACCACACAGTGTATACACTGTGTGTGTGTGTGTGTCTGTGTGTGTGTGTCCACATCTGTCTAGCTCAGGGGTGGGCAATTATTTTCACTTGGGGGCCACATTGATAATGTCAGAGAACTTTGCGGGCCACGTTACTTTGTTAACAAACATGCACATTTTTTAAAAATACAACACAAAACAGCTGACTTTGTTAACTTGCATATTTATGCATATAGGCTATTCCTATGCAACACAATTTTCATAATAAAACCTATTTTTTTAAGCAGCAGTAAATTAGAGCTCGTCGAGTAATTTTATGTTGTATTATTATTTTTAAATGTTTGATGTACCGGGCGGGCCGGGTAGAACGTCTCAAAGGGCTGCATCCGGCCCCCGGGCCTGACTTTGCCCAGGCCTGGTCTAGCTGGTACCAGTCAGTGTATACACATTGTGTGTGTGTGTGTGTGTGTGTGTCCAGGTGTGCATCCAGATCTACGTGTCTAGCTGGTACCAGTCAGTGTATACACATTGTGTGTGTGTGTGTGTGTGTGTGTGTGTCCAGGTGTGCATCCAGACCTACGTGTCTAGCTGGTACCAGTCAGTGTATACACATTGTATGTGTGTGTGTGTGTGTGTGTCCAGGTGTGCATCCAGACCTACATGTCTAGCTGCCACCAGCGCAGCATCAACACGGCGGTGAGGGCCACGCTCAGCCAGATCCTGGGAGACCTGGCTCAGCAGCTCAGGCACAGGCAGGAGGTTTGCACACACACACACACACACACACACACGGCTCAGGCTCTGTATTGTTCCTCCTAACCACTAACAAACCCTACTTCACAAATGCGCTCTATATCTCCCTTTCTGTTCCTCTTATTGCCTGTAGGGGGCAGATGGCGATGATGTGACCACACCACCGCTACAGAGAAGAGGTGAGCCCTCCGTTCTGCCACTGATCCAACACGCTGCTCTGTGTGTGTGAAGGTAGTGTCGTGTAGGTGTTAAGGTAGTGTAGGTGTGTAGAGCTTAATGGATGCTGTGATTAATAGCTTGTATAAGGTGTCAAGTTGGTGCAATAGCTTTTACAAGTTGGTGCAATTATGGGTTTGACAATATGCAGCGGCAGAAGATAACAGCTTTGCTTGTTATGCTTATTTACTTGTTGAGTGGACAACATTCAAGTGTAATGGATGAACATATCTGGTCTGTGTGCGTGTGTGTGTGTGTGTGTGTGTGTGTGTGTGTGTGTGGGTTGTTTGTGCAGATATCTCTCCCACCAGCCAGGCTCTGTGTGAGGACGTGGTAACAGTCCTGACGGTGTTCTGCGAGAAGCTGGAGTCCGTTGATAGGTACAGTGACTGTTGAAAGCTAGAGCTAAGGCTAAATCTAAGGCTAAGGCTAAGGCTAAGGCTAAAGCTAAGGCTAAGACTAAAGCTAAGGCTAAAGCTAAGGCTAAGACTAAAGCTAAGGTTAAGGCTAAAGCTAAGGCTAAGACTAAAGCTAAGGCTAAAGCTAAGGCTAAGACTAAAGCTAAGGCTAAGACTAAAGCTAAGGCTAAAGCTAAGGTTAAGTATGTTTTTGTGAGGAAAATATTAATTATAAGAGACTAAGATGTTCTTGTTATAAAATGATGAGCATAGATTAGGAAATGCTAAGTGTGAGAACTGACTACATGTTTGTGATGCATAGATTTATTATGAGCATGTGCTCGTTCACACAGTTTTTCACAACATCATCAGGTATTTAATGATTATGTTGTCAGGACCCCAAATAACTGTTCATGTAAAAAAGCACTTTATTTATTGTAATTTATAGTGCGTGTGTGTGTGTGTGTGCGTTCTTCCCAGTGATAACCAGCTGCTTCAGCTTCTCTTCCTGGAGTGTATTCTCTCCATGCTTAGTAGCTGTCCTCCCACAATGCACCTGTCCAGAGGTTTTACGGACCTCATATGGTAAGTAAGGTACAACACATTAACGTAATAATCCTGCACAAAACCAAGTACCTAACATGTAAACTATGCAGTATATTAGCTTGTTTAACATAATTTCTTGCCTCTTGAAAAAATATAATTTTTTTAACACGTTCTATTGAAATATACAATATACTTTACAGCAATTGAACATTATTTTTCTGAAGCCAGAAGGTTTAAATTACTTACAAATACTGAATATTCCCTTGCTATCAGGAAGCAACTGTGTCCGTCCTTAGTGGTTATCATGGGAAACCCCGTCCATGACAAAACCATCACCTCTCACTACAACCACATGGGGGCGCCAGACCGGCCCACAGAGAGACTCGCTCAAGGTGTAGTTTTTCATCGCAAACTCAAACTAGCATTAACAACATTTCTTTCTAGCTCTTTGTATTTGCAAAACATTACTTTATTACAGAGACGAGATGTTTTAGTGAAATGTTTAGGAGGATTTTATTATGAATATACAAACTGAAAGAGCTATAATCTTTAAATAATTAAATTTACATGTGCTAACATCCTTTTTCCTGCGTATGTTGCACCCAGAGACGATATTATAAGCTTCCAGAACGAAAAGGCTTTCACGACCATTCAGTAGGCTAATATATAATTGTACTAAATAGTACTAAAAACTTGTAAATAGTGGCAGCCCAACAGAAATTCTTTTGAATGTAATATTCATTAATTTACACAGAATACATTATAAAGTATACCAATTAATACAGATTTATGTAGAAATAATGTAATCATTATAATTAATTATTTTATATAATATAAAGATATAACAAAATGTATGTTATTCAATAAAGAATTGTAAGAGTCATTTTTGTAATTATTTATTATTTTATAAAGTATTAAATGATAAAGAATGTAATAATTAATTATTTAATACAGTTATAAGTATGAAAAATGTAATATTTGTAATAATTCATAATTTTATATGAATACAAAGTATAAAGTATAAAGACCTAAAACCTGACTCCTTGGCTACTGTTGCCAGGCAGCAGCCAGGATGCAGACTCCGTTGTCGGGGGCGTGTCCGACCAGGGCAGGGGTTCCGGCTGCTCCTCCAGCGCCCCCGCCAGGATCGCGCCGGTGGTGCGGACGGTGTGCTACGTGGCGGCGGAGCTGGTGCGTCTGGTCGGCTGTGTGGAGTCCATGAAGCCTGTGCTGCAGTCAATGTACCACCGCATCCTGCTGTACCCCCCGCCACAGCACCGCACGGAGGCCGTGCGCATCATGAAGGAGGTGGGGGTTGCCATGACAGTGTCATTTACTATACCTAACCTAAAAGCATGCTTGAGCAAGATACCGCACCCCTACTGGCTATTTGGAGCACTCAGTCCCTTTGGATCAGGGGTCCCCAACCCTGGTCCTAGAGGGCTGAAGCCCTGCATGTTTTAGAGGTACCCCTGCTCCAACACAGCTGATTCAAATGAACGGGTCCTTATAACAAGTTAATAATTTAAATCATTTGTGTGTGTTGGGGCAAGGAGACATCTAAAACATGCAGGGAGCCGGCCCTCTGGGACCAGGATTGGGGACCACTGATTTAGATCAATGTGTGAGGATGCTTAGACGGATAGATGTGACAATACTTAAATGTTAAGCGCACCTACACTGAAATAAAGTGATTTTGAGAAAGGTCAGTCAGGGTTAACGTTGTAAGACCCAAGGTGATAAATATCCAATGTCACTTAGCTCTCCAATATACACATTTAAAAATGTTTCTTTAAACAAACAAAAAAACATTTACTACCGATGGCAAGACAATATAACCTATTGGCAATGTAAATGTAGTCTTACAAATAAAAATACAAATTTGCTAATGTGTTTGGACCGCTAAGTGATGTTTTCTTTAAACTAAAATGGGTCTTACAGGGGTTGTTAAGAGTGTTTACATGCTGGTTAGTTTATGCCCACTAATAATATTTAGACGTACACTTGCCGTAGCAATGATTATCAAAGTGTATATCTGCCTGAAACGTACTGATGTACTAATTCAGGATTGGCGATCACTGCTTTGGATGGAGGCCTCTGCTAAATGGCCTAATTGTTAATGTATACTGACACCTGCTGGCCAGCAAGCAAGCTGCACAGATGCTAACTTAATATGTAAACATAGTGACCACCATGGCAGTAAAATAGATCATTATGCACTTGCAAAATGATGGATCTAATATGAATATAGAATTAGTTGATTTTATTTACTATACATAGTTAACAGGAGTCGCCGTTGGGACCACACATACAGATGCATGTCATTACAAATAGAGACACGCCGTCAAGGTGAGGTGGCTGTCTGCACCCCACCAGGCATGTGCCTTGCTGTGATGTCACGTGCATTATTTATACAGTCTATGGTGATGCAGACATATTCTCTCACGCTCTCGTACAAACTCTCATACGCTCATCTTGAACAAATGCTCTTATATTATAGACTGAAAAGATAGAAAATAGCAAATGTTACATACTGTGCTTGTGTGTACATCTCATTGAGTATTTATGCTCGCCTGTGTGTGTGTGTGTGTGTTTGTGCGTGCATGTGTAGATCCTAGGAAGCCCACAGAGATTGTATGACCTGGCGGGCCCCTGCGTCGCCGAGCCAGACAGCAGGAAGCGTTCCTTCTCCAAGAGAAAGTCTCACCTAGACCTGCTCAAGCTGTAGGTACCCCCCCCCCCCCACACACACACACACACATCTCCCAAACCTCACCTACTTTCAAATGTGCTTACTCTGTGTGTGTGTGTGTGTGTGTGTGTGTGTGTGCGACGTGTGGGTGTCTGCAGGGTGATGGATGGTGTGACAGAGGCCTGTGTGAAGGGGGGCATGGAGGCCTGCTACTCCTCCGTGGCCTGTGCCTGCGCCCTCCTGGGAGCCCTGGACCAGCTTGCCCTCGGTCATGGCCTGCAGTCCGAGCAGGTACCGCTAATAGTGGCAACGGTTTTGTTTACATTCACCTATTTTTTCCTGGAGCCAGTAAAACACTTGATCCCTGATAAACCAACCAAAAAAGTATAGTGTTCATTAGATGAAAACAAACACACACAGTTGCGTCCTGTTTACAACGTTCTGTTGTCTGCGCCTTAGTTAGTTAGTTAGTTAGTTAGTTAGTTAGTTAGTTAGTTAGTAAAATAATAAAGGTAGATACTGGTTTTAACTTGTATTTAGGCCCATGTAGAATCTAGTTTCTCCTGGAGACTGTTAACAGTTGATTAGATGAAAACAAACACAGTTACGTTAGTTAGTTAGTTAGTTAGTAAAATAATAAAGGTAGATACTGGTTTTAGATACATGGTTTGGAGACATTAACAACAGTTTGAGCCAGCTCATTAGATGAAAACTAACACATAGTTACGTTAGTTAGTTAGTTGGTAAAAGAATAAAGGTAGATACAGTTTGAGCCAGCTCATTAGATGAAAACTAACACACAGTTACGTTAGTTAGTTAGTTAGTAAAAGAATAAAGGTAGATACAGTTTGAGCCAGCTCATTAGATGAAACACACACACACAGTTACGTTACTTTATGTTTTGGACTTCCTGTTTCCTGTACTTGCTCCTGGTCCTGCTGATAAACCTGGAGAGCTCAACTTAACATCCCGCTCACCTCTCTTCCACAGGCCCGCCTCCTCCTCCGCCGAATGGACGATCTGAAGGAAGGGGCGGAGTCGACGCGCGAATCCGTGGAGATAAACGAGGCGGACTTCCGCTGGCAGCGGCGCGTCCTCTCGTCCGAGCACGCCCCGTGGGACCCCTCCAACATGGCCGCCGCCGCCGCTGACCGCAGCCCCGACATCAGCATCAGTATCACCACGGAAACGGGACAGACCACGTCGGACTTTGAGGGCGGGGTGTCGGGGGAGCTGCTGCCGCCGGAGGAGGAGGATGAAGACGACGGGGAGGAGTACGGGGGGGAAGGGCGGAGCCTACCCTCCCCCTCCTCCTGCGGCGGGGAGCGGGAGCCCAGCCTGGTCGGCCTGCAGAGGGGGGAGGAGGAGAAAGGGGGGGGCACGGCCCCTCCAGACGTGGTGCAGCGCGGCCACGGCCTGGTGTACCCGGACATCACCAACTTCCTGTCCGTGGAGGCGAGGGCCAAGCCGCGTCACGGCAACGGCTCCCGCTACAGCGAGAGCAACTTCAGGTTGGTGCCTCGGTCCTGCTATACAGCAGAGAGCCCAAGTCCCGTCAGCATTATGGGACATTATGGGATGTACAGTATGGTGGTCGACAGCGAGAAGCGAAGTCATTTTTTATCCCGTTTGAATTGTGACACAAAGTACATGTTTGTCTATTTAAGATATACTGTAATTGTTCAAGTCAAGAACGACGCCGTTTATAAGACTGTAAATTAAGATTTTGTTTGTGTGTAACCGCTCAGTGAACTTCAGCTACTAAATTAATACTTTCTTCTGCTTATGAGTTATGGTTGGGTTGAACGTCATGACGTCACTTTAGCCATTATGGGTTTGTAGCCTTGAAAATCTTTCTATTAATATTTCTATTTCTGTTCTATTAATAGACAAACATCATATGTGTACTTGTGTCACAATTCAAATGGAATCAAAGGAGCATGATTGTAGTGTAGTGTAAACACTAATCCAAGATGTCTGCCCGCACTACAGTGTAGAGGAGCAGGACTAGTCTAAACGCTAATCCAAGATGTCCGCCTGTACCAACAGTGTAGAGGAGCAGGACTAGTCTAAACACTAATCCAAGCTGTCCGCCTGTACCAACAGTGTAGAGGAGCAGGACTAGTTTAAACGCTAATCCAAGATGTCCGCCTGTACCAACAGTGTAGAGGAGCAGGACTAGTCTAAACGCTAATCCAAGATGTCCGCCTGTACCAACAGTGTAGAGGAGCAGGACTAGTCTAAACACTAATCCAAGATGTCCGCCTGTACCAACAGTGTAGAGGAGCAGGACTAGTCTAAACGCTAATCCAAGATGTCTGCCCACACCACAGTGTGGAGGAGCAGGACTAGTCTAAACACTAATCCAAGATGTCCGCCTGTACCAACAGTGTGGAGGAGCAGGACTAGTCTAAACACTAATCCAAGATTTCCACCTGTACCAACAGTGTAGAGGAGCAGGACTAGTCTAAACACTAATCCAAGATGTCTGCCTGCACCACAGTGTGGAGGAGCAGGACTAGTCTAAACACTAATCCAAGATGTCTGCCCGCACCACAGTGTGGAGGAGCAGGACTAGTCTAAACACTAATCCAAGATGTCTGCCCGCACTACAGTGTAGAGGAGCAGGACTAGTCTAAACGCTAATCCAAGATGTCCGCCTGTACCAACAGTGTGGAGGAGCAGGACTAGTCTAAACGCTAATCCAAGATGTTTGCCCACACTACAGTGTAGAGGAGCAGGACTAGTCTAAATGCTAATCCAAGATGTCTGCCCGCACTACAGTGTAGAGGAGCAGGACTAGTCTAAACACTAATCCAAGATGTCTGCCCGCACTACAGTGTGGAGGAGCAGGACTAGTCTAAATGCTAATCCAAGATGTCTGCCTGTACCAACAGTGTAGAGGAGAAGGACTAGTCTAAACACTAATCCAAGATGTCCGCCTGTACCAACAGTGTAGAGGAGCAGGACTAGTCTAAACACTAATCCAAGATGTCCGCCTGTACCAACAGTGTAGAGGAGCAGGACCTGTCGCGTACGGAATTCGACTCGTGCGACCAGTACTCCATGGCAGCGGAGAAGGACTCGGGGCGCTCTGACGTGTCCGACATGGGCTCGGACAACGTGTCTCTGGCGGACGAGGAGCTCCTGCACGCGCATCACCACCAGCAGACGCCCGGCGCCCGTGGCGGCGACTGCCCGGCCACGGTGCACCGCTCACTGCGCACGGCCGCCCTGTCGCTCAAGCTGCTGCGGAACCAGGAGGCCGACCAGCAGGGCGCCCGGCTGTTCGTGCAGGCGCTAGCCGCGCTGCTGCCGAGGCTTCTGGGCATGGCCGGCGCCGCCGAGGTGGACCAGACGCTCCAGAGCTTCTCCTCCACCTTCTGCTCCGGGCTGCAGGCTGGTGAGGACGGAGGGAGGGAGGGAGGGAGGGTGTGATGAGCTGATATACTGGGAGACTGAACACAGACGGAGAGAGACACACAATAATAGGTTTTGTGATTTTGGTGGGAAGGGGGGGGGGGGGGGGGGA
>JAODOY010057602.1:1570-17748 GCA_025399855.1 Forbesichthys papilliferus
ATGCTGTGTGTTCTCACGCTAGCTTGCATCTCTGACAACAATGCAGCTTGGCCATGTTAGCTAGGCTGTGTGTTCTAATGCTAGCTAGCATCTCTGACAACAGTGCAGCTTGGCTATGTTAGCTAGGCTGTATGTTCTAATGCTAGCTTGCATCTCTGACAACAATGCAGCTTGGCTATGTTAGCTAGGCTGTATGTGCTAATGCTAGCTTGCATCTCTGACAACAGTGCAGCTTGGCCATGTTAGCTAGGCTGTATGTTCTAATGCTAGCTTGCATCTCTGACAACAGTGCAGCTTGGCTATGTTAGCTATGCTATATGTTCTAATGCTAGCTTGCATCTCTGACAACAGTGCAGCTTGGCCATGTTAGCTAGGCTGTATGTGCTAATGCTAGCTTGCATCTCTGACAAAGGGCAGGGGAGTGTAGATGCGGTGATTGCCTTGTTATCTCACGTTGTGTCACGTGAAAGACAAGGTTACCGGGCAAAGCTTCTAGATACTGATTAACATAATCTTTTTCCTGGACATACAGTATCTTGATGAAGTCAGTCCATCAAACAAATAGGCAACCTGACTTGTGCAAAGTAATGACACATTTATTTATTACAGTACTCAGTTCAATCATTCATTTGTATTTGTTGTATTTACAACAAACAAAATATAATATGCTCTGAGAGCCACAAATAATCATTACTGGATTTCATAGTAACTTTTATAGTGTGAACTTTGGTCTCTCTTTTTGTTGTCTGACCGTGCTTGTTTTATCTGATTATATATGTGTGTGTGTGTGTGCTTGTCTCACAGGAAGGTGATAGTGGATGTTGATATCTACTGGCCCAACGGTCTGACCATCGACCTGACAGAGCAGAAGCTCTACTGGGCCGACGCCAAACTCAGCTTCATACACAGAGCTGACCTGGATGGCTCCTCCCGGTACGGTCTCTGTGTGTGTGTGTGTGTGTGTGTGTGTGTGTGTGCGCGCGCGTGCACGTGTGTGCGTGTCTTTGTGTGTGTGCGTGCATGCCTGTGTGAGTACAAAGGTACAAGATTGCATGGCAAAGGGTTAGGTAGGTGTTAATGCTGCGTTTGACATTAGTCGGCGGTGGGAAGTTGGAACTGGGAAATGCGTCACTTATGAGCTTGTGTGAGGTCAGAGGTCAGAAAACATGGACACCCGACGATTGAGCCTTGTTGCATACCAACATCGTGAACTATTGAAAATCCTGTTTTATTTTTTAGCCTTGATGACTGTAGCCGTTAAAACCGAATGTTATGTAAAATATAATGACATAACAATAGCACAATTCAAGTTGTATCTTTACTTATCCAATATTTGTATATGTACTGTATATTAATTAATGGTGCCACATCTCAAATAGCATTTGGATGTGTTATACAAATAGAAAATACTAAAACTTGTAGAATTCATTCATGGGAAGCCAGGTTGCTATGTCGGAACTCTGTGTTGAGATACCTTGTCCGAGACTCCGACATGGAACAGCCCTGGCTCTATATATGGAAACACAAACAAAGTGGTGCAGACCGCACAACACCACACTATCCCAGCCTTGGCAACGTGTTTCCAATGTGTAGGGGCAGAGCTTCTGAGGGCGCACCCTATGGCATTGAGGGGAGAGGTGTTTTTGTTTCGAGTTCAAATGACTGACTATACCTTTTAAGCTCTATCACTATCTATGCACTGTAACGAAAGGGTGTGTTTGTTTTATCCCCCAGTGAGACCGTAGTGCAGGGCACTCTGACCCACCCATTTGCACTTACTTTGTCGGGGGAGACGCTGTTCTGGACCGACTGGCAGACGCGCTCCATCCACGCCTGTAACAAACACCACGGAGACAAGACCAGAGAGATCCTGAGTGGAATCTACTCCCCCATGGACATACAAGTGCTGGGGCCACAGAGGCAGCCTTATAGTGAGTGGATTGTCTGCGTCTGTGTGTGTGCTTGTGTAATGTCTGGTGTGGTCTTTGTGTGTGTGCATGTGCGTGTGTGTGTGTGTTCATGCGCAGACACAGAGCTTATATTCAACTCTTAATTGACTACATATGACCCACGATATCCAAATGAATGTGTGTGTGGTCGTGTATATTTGTGCTGAGATGAGAGCGGAATGGAATGGAGAGAAGGAGAGAGACTATAGTTTCCTGCCTAGAGAGAGAGACCTCCCATGTGGTTAGAAGACATATGATTGACAGAAAAATATTCACATCCCTTAAATGGAAAACACTGCATAAATAAACCTCCATAAATGTTTTACTTAACCATTTATGTTGTTAAATGATTTATTGTCGACAGCATTTTTGTCACTAGATTCTCATCTTACTATAACTGTAAATGAGCTTAGTTATAAGCTAACATTTATCAACAAGCCTTTGATTTAGTCCAGCTATCTATTAGCTTTTTTGAGAAAGCTTGTTTTACACTGTTCCCCCTGCATTTGCTCTGAAGAAAGAACTATCGGACATTGTGTGTGAGCTTGGCAACAACAATTTAAAAATTTTGTTTTTCCCGTCCTAATCACAACAGCGTGTATATGAAAGATAGCTCCAGTGACTGAACTCAAGTACAGGTTGTATATGAAGGTTTCCGAATTTGTAGGCACTTGAACATGATCCCAGCTCCTGTTAAGACATTAAGACATGTACATGTCTCCTCCATGTAGACTAATAAAGTTAGATTGCTTATATTATATAATGTACCAACCAAACACTATACTAGCAGTATATGCAAAGTCCTCACACTTCGGCCGTTGCATGCGGGATTGTGGATTGTGTTGTTGTTGTCGAGACGGGTAATATTTTTATTTACAATTTCAAAGAACACAAGTAGGTTCACTGTCAAGTTAATGGTTATTCACTTCTTTATCTTCCCCTCTCTCTCTCTCTCTCTCTCTCTCTCTCTCTCTCTCTCTTTGTCCCCCTGCCTTTGTCCTACTAGTTCAGACACCGTGCAGTGAGAGTAATGGAGGCTGCAGCCATCTCTGCCTGCTTTCTCCTGTCCAGCCCTTCTACAGCTGTGCCTGTCCCACCGGCGTGCAGCTCCAAGCAGACGGCAAGACATGCAAGCCGGGTATGGAGCCCCCGATAATTACCACAAACACAACACATCTGTAATGCATCCAACATCTGGCCTTGTAAGACACTCCAGGGGCTAAGAAGCAGCAGAGAGACAGTGTTGTGTCTTTATTTGCTACATAACATAACTTAACATAATGTCGAACTGACAGACATACATATATATGTATATATAGCACCACCGAAAAGATCACTACACATTCTTAAAAATGTAATTGTATAAATGTACTGTAAATGTAAGATAGGATATATGATACATAGACTTTATACAGATTTCCTTATTTACATATATAAGAAACTGCCGTAGTGGTCTCTGATTTCCACAGCTGTTTATACTATATATTAGGGCTGGACAATAATTCAATAACGATATATATCGCGATATAAACTTTCGATAACGGTTTAAACTAATTTCCAATAAGCTATACATTTGTCACTGAATGACGGGCGCAGCAGTCAGTTTGCAGCTCTAATATGCTCAGTTGCACATTTTTATGAAATCCCTGTGTACAAGGACAACCGTGCGGCGCACACTGGGTACCTGTTCCAAACGTGGTTCCACTTCCAACAGGGTGAGTGCGTAACTGTGTTTATTGTTACCATAACTACACTCCATCCAAGCGCGTTGAAAAGTGTGTTTAGCTGTTCAAATCGGGTCTCGGACTCAGAGCTGAACACAAACACACTCCCGTATTACCGGGTAGCTACCTTGTCATTACAGATAGCTAAAGCTAACAGGCAAGACACTAGCAAAACTGGTGGAAAAAATGTTGGCGAACGATACATGCTTGAATGGTTAGGATGACGGGCTCATATGATCAGAGGTAGATGTGTGATCACGCCGCCAGCCAGCTTTAAAACGGTGCTGCGTGTTTGTGCAATTACGGTATAGACCTGTGTTTACCGTACACTCACGTGAAGCTACATTGTATGCCGTCACAAAATTACAATCTCAGTAAAATTATACATTGTTTCATATGGATATTAATCTAAATAGGAAGTTCTACGAATGTATATGTATAGCTTAACTTTTAAAGATATATTCCAAAATTAGTTTATAGTTAATAATCTCTACATGAAATATGGAGACGTTTTTACATGAAATGAGGAAAAAGTGTGGGGAAAAAAAACTATATACCTATATGACCATGTCACAAGAAAATCTACTTCAGCAGATATTTTATAATAGGTCAAACCTAATATTCAAAAACCAAGCCATTCAGACAATTCTTTAGAGATTAATATACAATGAAAACAAAATACTAAAGGTGAATAATTGCATAACGGTTATACTTGGATTGAATTTTGACTTTGCTCCCACATGTCTGGGCTCCTAACTGTTTTAATTTAGGAGCATGTGCGCTCCTTGGGAATAAAATCAGTGTAGCCCTGCCAGCTGTAGCTGTATTCAAGGTGAACAGAAACTACAACTCGCACTCCAGCCAGTGCAAAGCAGTATGGGCTGTTTTCAGTTCATCATTTTACACAGTCTGTAAGTAATGTCTTCTGTGGAAAGTCTAATTCATGGGACCACTGTGCTTAGTCACACGCACACCAGAATGTTACTGACACTTGCTAAAATGTGAACATTCATTTGTATGTTTTTAATTTCTAAAATATTATAGTTTCATAGGAGGTTTCATAGACTTGGCAAATGCTTTTTTCAGAATTACTCCGTTGTGGGTGCAAATATTCTGAGGCTTTTATTGTTCATATCGATATCGGAATTATACCGTATCGACCGAAATTATTAAGTATATCGTGATATAAATTTTGGCCATATCGTCCAGCACTAAAACCGCGATATGACCCGAACCGTTACTCAAAAACCGAGATATGAACCGAACCGTGGATTTGGTGAACCATTACACCCAGTAGTAGTAGTAGTAGTAACAACCCCATTATTAATAATATCTAACCCTCACGCACACACCACATGAACAGATGCTTAATCAAGGTGAAGTCAGTGATTGTAAGTAGGGATAAAACGACTTATCGAGAAACTCTGTCCTAATCTAGTGAATTAAATTCAAGATTTGGGACTCCTGTTGAAGGCTTTGCAGATCGCAATGGACCAGCAGAACTATTGATATTTGCGTAGGGCTGTAGGCGTTCAAATAGCTCATGTACATAGACCAGAAGAGAAGAATAGTAAGCTTTCCTATTGACTTAACTTGCAGAGTACCATAGTTGCCTGATGTTTCTCAGGCAATCGACATGTATTCAGAAATCGGGATAAAGTCTAACTTGAGTAGACTAAGAGTAATATAATTAGTATGATAGTCAACTGAGATTGTAATAAATATAAATGTGTTTAAACTAGAAAATATAAATTGTATTATACAATTATTGGACTAATTTATTGTTTGGGGACTGGTTAGACTCAATGAGCTGCCGGTGTACCATATCTTCTTTTGAACAGCTAGTTGTCCAAACACATTATGGATTGTTCATGGATTGTAGAATGTCCACTTCTAACAATAGATCTCTAAAACAATAGTTCATCAGATTAGATTGGATATACATAAATGCCCTTGTGGTGTGTGTAGGTCTGCCCACCTAATATCCAGGTACCGGCCCCGGGCACCCATCATTGCAGTAACACGTAACTCTCAGACAGCTCGCCAGGCCCACCTGTACCGTGGCATCTTCCCAGTCTTCTACAACAAGCCCTGCCATGATGTGTGGGCAGAGGATGTGGATCTAAGGGTCAACTTTGCCATGGAGATGGGTGAGGCTTTATTATCACCTAGTTACCTTCTTGTTTGTAGCTAAATTCTTAGTCTCATATTAGTCAGATAACTGTGAAGTGAAATAGATTTATAAAAACCTCCTTGTTTAATAGACAAAAGCATATATTGTATAAAAAATGTATGCACTTGTGACAAGCTGTCAATGTTCCATCTAAACTATGGATTGAAGTAATACAAAAACAATGAGACCTACTGCCCATTAAGGAAATACTTCTCAATTCAACTTTAAGATAATTCATGAGATGGTGCCTAGAAGCAATGAGGTTTCCTACAGCAATCATTTGTGTCAGAAGTAATATGCAGCGCTAATGAAGTGTACTGCCACTGGCCTGTGATTGCTGTAAACTCGTTAGCCTCAGAGATATCACCTAAAGGCCGTTGCACACTGAGCTGAGGGGGAGCTGATGCATTTTTATTTTTTCTTCCGGGAGTTATTTGCCCACCATTTCCTCTCACAGTTGTTAAACATCCTATTTATATAACGTTGTTGCTCACCTGAATTGTTGTCATAATAATGTTTGATTATACCATTACTGTCCTACAACATTCATAATATCATGTTACTACTGCACCATCTATGCAGCGCAACATGTATGACCAATTTGTAAAATCCGCCGGCAGAGTGCAAAGCATAGCGGAGTCCTGAAAACGCTTGTGCTTCAGTTCCGCATCAGCTATGTGCAACAGGCTTAACACTTACTTTAGATAAAATAAAGAATGCGTGATTACATATGAGCTGCTGTTGGCATATGGGGCAATGTCCACACATCCCATGTTGGGTTCCGCTGATGTGTGCATAACTGAGATGTGACTTCTAGGCAAGGCCAGAGGGTTCTTCAAGGCGGATGATGTGGTCGTCGTGTTGACCGGCTGGCGTCCCGGCTCTGGGTACACAAACACCATGCGTGTGGTTCTGGTGCCATGAACAGCTCAACAGGCTTCATAGCTGTCCCCTCCATTCACCACCCCACCCCCCACTCTCAGCACTTATTTCACCCCCCCGGGCCCTCAGACTCGCCCTTAAACAGTGTATACATCTCGGCATATAAACACATACTGTGGTGTGTGATGTCTGTTTATATACAATAGTTTACTGAATGCACTCTGGCTAGAGAACAAAGTATTTTCATTGTGAACCAAAGGGCTTGTCTGGGTGCCCAGTCTCCAGTCTCTTCTCAGTCACTCTCCCAAAGTCCTCTTGTCGTGCTGTCTATAAATGTATTCTTTATGCCAGCATTGACTAAGTGTTATACAATAGAACATGTTATCTTTAATATAATTGATTTATGTGAATGGTGATATTTTTCCAGAGCATCCAACACTACTTATATTTTGTCTATGTAGAAAAATGTTGGTTTGGATGTCTGTTAGAGCTCTCTTTCTGTTACGCCCTAGAGGATGGGTGAATTTATTGCTATTATCTAAGACCTACCTGAAGCATACTGCTGTATAAACCTGGTGTCCTGTGCTGGACAATGACTGACTGGATTCCCATTAATAAAACAAGGAGCACCTAGCTGGACTTTGTCTGATTTATATTATACAGCTACATTTTAAATTGAGTATGTTGGTATAGTGAAAGGTTGTACATCTCTAAACTTAATAGTTAAATATCCTTGATAACCTAAAATAATGGCCCAATTCATTTTAGTAGAAAACACAACTGAACCAGATATTGACATAGGTCATTATACTACAGGGGTGGAAATCACAGGGTCTGTTCAACTGAGGATGTAGGCAATTTGACCAGAGGTGGCCAGCATTGAGTTGATTCAAGCAAAAGTCTAAATGGCTTGGGCCATTATTTTAGGAAGGGGATAATGTATCCACTGGGGCAGAGATTAAAGGCTATTATCTTTTTTCATTATGGAATGAATGGCATTCAATGAAAGTGTACATACCACATTTGGTTATGTCTTTATTTGCAACAATCAATATGTCAGACCCATTAGAAAATCTCATAAAATCCCTGTGAACCATTTGTTTTTGTGTTACTGGTGGTCCTGGCTATACACCACCCCCACCTGTCTGCGAGCCTCATCCTCTAGCTCTGCAAGGAGGAGAGAGTCTGCCAGAGACATGCCTGGGCTTTCTCGCAGGCCTGAATAGGGGAAATCTGCCATTAATTCATATACTTGTGTGTGTATCAATAGTATTTTGATCCCGCTTTATGTAGAGCTAATTTCATTACAATTAGGCTATGTTTCAGACCAAAGTAACTAAAATTACTATTAATTTTTGTATTAAACTAGCAGGTATGACTGATGAATAGGCTGGGCTTCCAGCTCAACCACTGAATCACAAGTCAGAAAATGCTAGTAATTCATGTAGGTTACGGCTAGACAAATTTTAAACTACATACTCTACTTTATTATTGTCACCCATGCACAATGAGCCAATATACCTTAATATAATCTCAATGTGATATGTAGTTGAATGGTACCTTTGAGTAGGCACTGTCGAACTTCTTCCGCCTCATATCGCATCCCTGTACCGTTTATGAAGTTGAGGGGCATGTGGGGTTCAGGCAGGGGGTACCGATTCCTTCTTCCATTAACCTCTAGTGATGTAGGACACCACATATGAGCAGGGACCTAGACAGGTGCCAGCTCGTTACAGAAAGCTTGTAGTTTGTAGCTTGAGTGACTGGTCTGGAACATAATGGCTAGTAGCTACTGTATGTACTGTATAACCAAAGTAGATGTGGTCTAAGCAATATATTATATTACACTGTAAATAAATTAAGTCATTAATTTATGCAAAGGAAATATTCTGTTGCTGATCCTAAATGCTTGCACCACCAGCTGAGCAGGTCACAAAATTACAAATTCTACTATGGTGACACCATAGTCCTCCCTCTGCCTGATTGGTTTGAGAGGTACACCAGAAACACATTGAACCCTCTGGTGCCAAATGCAATGTGTAGAATCATAGAACAAACTAACCCATAAACTTAATTGCTAATTTAACTGCAATAAACAGCAAAGGCTAAGTGAGTGGCATATATAATCATTAGCCAATCACGAAGTAGTGGGGTGGGTCATGTCGTTACCCTAGTAGGATCTGTAATTTTGTGAGGGGGCCAATGAGCCCCTAGAACCCACAACAGTCCTACCCTGATAGAGCCTTTAGTTCCACTGATAATGGCGTCATTGAGGAGGTCCACAGCCACAGAACAAGTGAACACAGCCATTCTGTTCCTAGAGAACTTCATAGTGATAACCATGGCCTCATCCACTCCTGCAGTAACAAAGCAGCCAGGGCTCATAACACACTAGGTTAAGTAGCAAAATACAGTTGTTTATAGCAACAATGGGTTTAGGGTTATGCATTCAGACTAATTTTGATAATCAATATTGCATCTTATAATTATATAGTGTATAGTAGACCATCAGGTTGCCATGGTTACCCGTGTCCAAGCAGACTCCAGTGGCCCGGACGCTTTCAGGCTTCTCTCCAGCATACACCATGCAGATGAACTGCAGGCAGTAAATACCTAGGTCTAGTAGAGCCCCTCCCCCCAGCTCTTTCTCCACCGCTCGTGGCACATGGCCCAGCGCCGCTCCAAACTCTGCCCTCACCAGCTTCACTTCGCCCACCTCGCCCTCTGCTAGCAGCCGTTTGATCTCCAGTGTTGCCGGAAAGAAACGGGTCCAAACCGCCTGGAGAGATATTTTTAATTAACATTGATTTGTCCTAGTTCACACACCCATTTTGGAGGTTTTCTTGTTTCTTCTCAGTCTTCTAGAATTCAGACAAAAATCTTCTCAGTCTTCTAGAATTCAGACAAAATAACAGTAAATAATAATTTACCTCCATGAGGAAGACGCTATTTGCCTTAGCACAGGCCACCATCTGCTGGACTTCTTGTGAGTTCATGGCCATCGGTTTCTCACACAACACATTTTTACTAGCATTCATGAAGAGCAGAGACAGGCTCAGGTGGCAGGGATGAATGGCTCCGACATATACCACCTCTGAATAAAGATGAATGCAAACTTAAATGAATGGATGGATGAATTAATTAATGAAAAATACCTGGCCCTACCTAGCCTGGCTCCGCCCGACTATGCGCTCGATTTATTTGGTTACACCAGGCTAGCCCGTACTACGGCGGCGTATGAGGGCCATTAAAAATAATAAAATAAAAAAACGGGCTGTATTGGGCTGGAGAGTGGGGTAATATTCTGAGTTTGTTACGTCGCAAATTTGCGAAAAACAAAAATCGAAAATAGATTGGTTCAAGACCGTCACTTCCTGTTCCCGCCGCTTAGATTCTTTAGACAGCAAGACATTATTTACCAAGACTTTTTCTTACTACGATCCATATCTTACATTATTTCCTATTCCGTACTGTAACTGTATTTTGTATTTTAGAACGCACGCATCTGCTCAGGGGCTCAGGAGTTGAGCAAAAATGTGTTTAACAAGGTTGTATTAACATCCTGCATTTTTTTCTGTTTACAGGTCAATCAAGCTCTGAACACTGGTTGTCGACACTCATGTTGCCTCATACATTAAAGATGCACAGTTCAGTTGTATATTATTGACTAATAAATGTCTGAAAGAAAGCTGTTGTCTTTATGGCTATGTGATACTAGGCTGTGTAATCCTTTACAGCAGTATTTCAACAATAGATCCAAATATGGGAAAAAGTCATGTTTATTACAGGATGGAAAATTGTAATACATTTGACGTACTACTGCTCGTCTATTCTGTAGGGACCAAGTAAAATGTTACCATCTTTAAGGAGGTACCGGTAGGCTGTCCTTGAGCGGCTGCTTGGCAGAGAGACAGTGAGATGGTATATTAGTTCCTGACCTGGTCTCATGCTTAGTGATGGCAGCATGTCCACTTGTTGCTTCACTGGATACAATTGCAGCTGGCCTTGCTGGTATTTTCAACTAATTACATTTGTACAATACCTGTATAATAGTCTCATCTCTCATGAGCTGTCATCACTGCCGGGGACCAAAGTCTTAGTGCTTTTCAGTTTAATCTGCTGTGTATTAACTCAAATATATTGTCGGTATATGTTAGTCTGCCATTGTCCATCTGACATGTGAGGTTGGATACATAATCAGGATTTGTGGGGTTTTCGTATTTTCTTCCTGAGCTGATAGAGAGACAAACATAGTAGAAAAGGTAATGTGTACATGCATACTAATATATTGTCCAACCTGAGCAAGATCATTTCCTTTTCATATTTTTCTTCAGACATGCAGATATAGGAGTAGGTTTACAACTATTGTGTTTTATATCAGTTTCCTTTAGAAAAAAAAATGAAAACAACAAATACGTTATTAGAGTTGATTAGTGACATATACATGACATGTTTCATCACGTTTAATCACATTGGCCTATGGACTGTACAAGGCAAGCATTACATTGTATTTTAGGACCCCAACACAGGTAAATAATTTAAGGACCAAATGTCTTATGCATATATAAATATGAGCATTTACACATTTGAATAATTAAAAGCATAACATAAGATTGTGTTAGTTTACTACACAATCATAAATATTAGCATAGAGCATGGTGTATTTGGATGACTTTGCTAACGCTTATTTACTGTATATAGCAACAACCATTTTTAAGAGTTTGAGCTCATCCTGGAAAAGAAAAGTAAAATATATAAGGCCATACCGTACCGGAGTCTTGACTGCAACAGAGATTGTGTCTGCTGCCAGTCTCTTAAGATTTATGCCAAGCCAACCATATTCTGCAGAGAAGGTTTTTGACCATTGTTCTTACTGCCAACAGCAAAACATCCTGGGCATACCATATATTAACTTGTTTCGTTGATCTTGATCAGTTTTCCTGATAAAGACAACTACATATACAGTACTGCTTCTAGTACTGTACACAGTAGCTCTGGCACTGTAGGAAGTGACGTCTTGGACACTATATTTCCGAGTTTTTTATCGCAAAATGTACATTATAACTCGGAATATCGAGTATTTTTCTCGACAATTTGCGAGTTTTTTTACATGTCACAATATTGCCCCCCTCCCCCAGCCCCCACTGTCCTTTTTTATGGCTCTAATACGCCGTCATACATTACAAACTGTTTCAACCGGTTTCAACGTAGGCTACAACTCCCCAGATGGAGTTGTGACAACAATCCAGATGGAGTTGTGAAAACAATCCATCTGGTATGTCAGGTTACTAGGTGCAGTACAACATTCATCGACAAAATTCATAAAGTCGAAATTATTCATAAGGAAACTGACTAAAGTCACTGCACTCACCTACTTCTGCATCCCTGGCAAGCTCCTCATAACTGCCGTATGCTCGAGGAATATTGTGCTTCTTCGCAAAGGCTTCTGCATCTTGCAATTTACGGGCTGCCACCGCCACAATCTTCAGAAACATTGTCAGCTTATCACAAGGGGTCCAACCTCAATCTCAACTAATTAGCCTACATTTAACAGAATTTAGAAATTGTTCTGGACCATCATTTCATAAGACACCATATTAAGCCAAACAGACTAAATTGAGTAGTCTAAATGTAAGACTTAAGCAATCTTTAACTTAGTGTTCCCTGGACGCCAGTACGGTAGAGACTTTTGCATTTCGAATGTATTGAAACATTAAAGATCATCTGTTTGTAATACAACAACTTTGAATACCTGGTGGTCTCCAGACAGAAGTGTTCTCAGTGCAACAGTAAAATCATGACAGATTTTTCCTGTACTACAAATTCCCCACCTGGTTGCCATATTGAACCAGTACTGAACTAGCCAGTAGATGGTTCTTACAATACATCCATGGTAGACTGACGTAAAACTGAAGCTCGCGAGAGCAGAATGGTATCACGAGGACAATATTGGATTGTCAGGATGTGTAATGACAATTGTCTTCCGCTAGGTGGAGATAGAGGAACGGGGTTGTGTGACTGAAAACATTGCGTTGGCAGCAGGCCTAACCAATGTTAGACACCAAGCAAACACAAATTGATATACTGTATTTCATCCATTGTCAATAGGTTGACGATTTCCTGTGAGTGTGTATGTGTGTGTGTGTGTGTGCGCACAGCATCTGGGGTTAGTAACGATTAGTCTGTCAGTCAGTCTGTCACAACAAGAAGGCCAGTTGAGCTTGTTGTCTGCCCTAACCTTGAGAACCAGGGTATCCTATTTCTGTACAGAGAACATAAATCTATCTAACAGAGTGTGAGATGTTGTAGCTTTGTGTCTGTTTTATAGCCTGATCAGTGATTATAGCTTGCCAAATTATTAGAATACTAAAATGGCTATTTTTTCCACAATCACTTTTTTCAATAAATTATAAATCAAACGATGACCACTCCTAAAAAGAGACAGTGTAGAATTGGCCAAAATAACTGGAATGATAGTTTATAATAATTTATTATGGTATATGACGTGGCGTGACTGTGTTTTCACTATACAGTAGGCTACATTTCATTGTGGGTGTGTAACTGGCGTAGATTCTGCGTTGTGTTTTTAAATAACTTGTGTGACTCGTTGATCACTTGGTCTTCGACCATTTACTGCAGCTGCAGAAATAAAAAAAAAGCATAAATCCCCGTAGCATTACAGGCTGTAGCATCTGCTCCTCTCGCCACATCATAGAGCATAAGGGGTGACTCGCTGCTAGCATAATAACACTATATACAAATACACAGAACACTATATACAAATACACAGAATATGTAAACTACATACCTGCAGAAATGAAAAGAAAAGCACAAATCCCCGTAGCATTACAGGCTGTAGCATCTGCTTCTATATACACAATTTGAGACAAAAATAAAACATCACAATGGCACTGTAGTAAAATAATAACAATTGAAAATGAATGGAAATATAAGGTACAACCTTTTGGCAAAATAAATAAAACATACAAGTATGGGATTATAACAGATGATGTTAGATAAATTGGGGACACCCACCTCTCGCCACATCATAGAGCATAAGGTGAGATGTCAGGGGGAAAACAGGAAGTTGCAAGGAGGAGCTACAGGCTATACAATACTAAAGCATAAAACAATTAAATAAAATGCATACAAATTTGTGTAATTCTACTAACATGCAGCAATAATAATAGGGAACTTTAACATTGTTACACTCACCCCCCTAGAATTACACAAACTTGACACATAGCCCAACCCTTACCCAGACGTTATGTCAGCAATGACTGCTACCCAATTAAAGGGTCAAGAGGACCAGAGGACTACTTTGCGCTTAACAAAACCTCTGAACACTCTACGGACAAAGTGAGGTGCCTTTTACACAACACACACACTTCATTACACACATGGGCATATACAAACATCAGAAATGAATTAACCTCAAAACAGAACCAACAGCCATAGCTATAAACACCAGGTATATAACCCAGTGTAAAAACAATATCATAACCTCATTCCCATGGTTTCTATCAACCTTCTGATTAGGTTTAATGGCTCTCCCGAACTGAGAAGTAATTTGCCTGCCTATGTCAGATGAAGCCTCTGACAGACCAGCAGTAGCACGGGGAGATTGAGGTGGGGAAAGTGGGGCCTGGGGAGAACCAGTCAACAGGGAAGGGCCATCTTCATCAGCAGACATGGACTGTTCCCGGACCCATGAAGCAGTGCGATCATCTCCACAGTCTTCTGTGCCAGACACAGAGCCAATAGCTGAATGCTCATCTGGAACAGCAGTCTGTCCAATAGATGAACCAACATCATCCTCCAGTAGCTCAGACAAGGGGGGTACAACTCCAGTGGTGCTCTGTGGAGTGGTTTCAGCCTCTTCCATTCGCAAGGGGAGAAAGTTGACCTGAGCCAACAAGTTTCGATGGACGATCTTCTCAATACCATCCTTCTCTCTGATTCTGTGAATTTGGAGGTCAGGCTTAGAGTCAACCAATGTGTAGACAACAGGCTCCCATTTGTCGGCAAGCTTGCGTTTCCCCCTGGCGCCGTTGTTTGCAATGAGAACCTGGTCACCGATGGACAGAACGAGGCCCTTGACCCTCTTGTTGTACTGGTCGGCTTGGTGCTTTTGCTCAGCTTCAGAGTTATTCTGCGCCAGCAGCATAGCAGACTGCAGGTCAGCCAACAGAGACTTGACATAGATGTTAAAGTCACAGACAGTCTCATCCCGAAGAACAGTCCCAAACATGAGGTCAACAGGCAGCCTTGGGACTCTCCCAAACATCAAAAAGAAAGGTGCAAATCCAGTGGTCTCATGAGCCGTGTAATTGTACACGAAGGTCATGGTCTGGCCCATTTGCGGCCATTTCTGTTTTGATCTTGGGGGCAGAGATCTCAGCATGTTGCCCAAGGTGCGGTTGAACCTCTCTGTCCCACCATTCCCCATTGGGTGATAGGGGGTGGTCAGAGACTTGTTGAATCCCGCCAGTGAAAGGAGCTCAGCCAGCAACTTGCTCTCAAAGTTTGCCCCTTGGTCAGAGTGAAGACGCTGAGGGAAGCCATAGACACAAAAGAAGCCATCCCAAAGCTTATTCACCACCGTCTTAGCAGTCTGGTCTTGACATGGGAATGCATGGGCAAGCTTAGTGAAATGGTCAGTAATCACCAGCACATACACAGATTTATTGTTGCCATCTTCAGCAGACCAAAAGTCGACACACACCAGTTCCATAGGGACAGAGGTCTTAATGCGCTCCAGTGGGGCCCTTGCATGCGGCTCAGGAGTCTTACTGAAGACACAGCGAAGACAGTTCTTTACGTAACAGCGTACATCCTTCTCCATGTCGTACCAAAATAAGCGTTGACGGGCCAGAGAGGGTGCGGGATTGACCTTGTTGACCAGCCAAGTCATGGATGCCTGACAATGCATAAGGTTTTAGTGACTCAGGGAGAACGAACTGGAACTTCTTGTGCTTTGCCAGTCTGTCACTACAGACCCTGTAGAGGATTCCATTCACAAGGCTGAGTTTCTCCCATTGCCTCAGGACCTTCAAGGCACAGTGAGGCTCATTGTGACATTCCCGTCTGGAGGGCCTGTGCTTCCTCTCAATGTAAAACCTGACACGCGAGATGATGGGATCCTTTTTCTGCTCAGCTTGCAGGTCAGCCAGAGACATTGAAGGGAACAGATCCTGACCAGGAGGAACAAGACCACTGATATTGTCTGCCAGAGCCACGTGGAACAGAATTGGGTTTTCACGCGGGCAGTTTGCGCCCAACGTTGAGGGGAAGTATAATTCCCTTATCTTAACAATGGAGGGGCTTACTCAGACAATGTTTACGGGATTCCAGATCTTGTATTGGGTAGTGAGGGTAGATGTGACAGGAACTGATCCTAAGGGTCTAATCAGGATGATACTACATGATCCCCCTCCTCCGTCCCCACCG
>JAODOY010057613.1:0-11977 GCA_025399855.1 Forbesichthys papilliferus
TATATGTATGATGTACCTATAAGTTCACAACACACCTTAGAATCACTATCTTTATTCAGATTACATGGCTGCACTCAAATTCACTCTATTCTATAAGGCAGTGTAGATAAAAATTGATATCAATGTAAGAGCTTTGTTTCCCAACTTCTGCTCCTTCTGCTCCTTCTGCTACTGGTCTCTGGAGAAGAGAGTCACTATTAATCAGAAAGCTTCAGCTTGGTTTGTATCTCATGTTTATCACACTATTACATGTATCATGCTTATCATGTTTGTATGTTTATCACACTATTACATGTATCATGCTTATCATGTTTGCCCTCCAACCTGTTGCTGAGGTCCTCTGCTAGATCATTCCTGCCGATCTTCTTTAGGACTCCCACGGTGACCCCCATAGCCGGTTTGATGCCGAAGGTCTTTACCATGACGTCCACGGTGCCTTGCCTGTCAGCGCCCTCCAGACGGCTCTCAGGGATGTTGTTCTGGCAGAGGAACCACTGGAACTTCTTCAGCTCGGCCTTGTTCAGATTGTCCATCATCTGAAGGAGGATCTCATGGTTGGAGGCCATAGCTGGAACTGCAGCACACACACCTTCAGCATCATTCATTCATTAATTCATTCATTCAACTGGAATAACTAGCGTACCAACATTAACGTCACAAAGCTTCACTATCACAACATGGTAAACAAAGGGAATGGTATCATTTATAAAGCATAATTACAGTTAACTAAAATATATAAGTGTGTTTAACACCCATAAAGGGTGCACACAGCCATCTTTGAGAATGTTTAAATCATTCAAAACCAGTTTTACCCGTTTGGAGTTCATAAGAACTAACCTAGATAGGCTTGTTTTTCCTGTAGTGTTCATCTTTCACTTTATACTTATATTACTTATACTTATTTATACTTTATAATCAGTGACAAATTATGAATCTAATCTAAACGAATACAGAGAAGGAAACACGTATATAATATAGGGAGACAAAATAAATCACCCTTCGTTAATTAACAATATATAATAATTTTATAGAATTCCATTCAATCCATTATTGTTTTGCCTTATTACTAATTAAAACTGATTCACAAATCACTGTTGTCATTAGAGTACAGAATATGAACTCTAGCATAGTAGGCAATGAAGAATGCATTACGAATAATGATTGATTACCAGTATCGTGATTAAGATATTAAAATGATATAATACTCACTTTGTGATATCTGCCGCAGGAATGCAAATTACGGATGAGTCTGACAGGAAAGTGTCTGTACGCCTATATTAGAGAGAGAGAGAGAGAGGGAGGGAGAGAGAGAGGGAGAGAGAGAGAGAGGGGGGGGGGTGTGTGTCTAATTCTGTCTAATCCCTTTGCCAGATATACGTAGCATCCTAAAATAAAGAGTAATACAGTACATATAAATAATACAATGCAGTGCACTACAGTAGTTAACATAATACAATATAGATTACTTAAAATATACATTATGGTAAAAATATATACAATCTAATAAAACAACAGAACAGATTGTGCTGTGATTTTTTTTTTTTAGAAAGTGTTCAATTTGGTATTTTCTGCAGGCATTAAAATACATCCAGTACGTATATTGCAGGCTGCTAACATAGTGGAACATAATATAATACAGAAACAATGAAGAAAAGTTACTGGTGCAGCACGTAACACAGCTCGTAATCACATTCACACACAGTGTGAATCTGAAACTTGATAGTTTCTCATTCAAATGCAAGATCATTTGTCTTACTTGTTATTTACAACCTGATCGTTTATTGACAATTCAGTCTAGTCTAGATTTCTCAAAGTGCAGAATGAGCAGATTATTTGACAGATCTACACCAAAACCTGACTAGATGTAAGCCTTTGGTGGATTCTTTTGTTTCCACTGTGATCTAGGCCTATAATTTATTATAATTTGCATATGTTCCTATGAGGTCTTTAGTTTACCCTATCCTTATTCAAATGTAATGTTTCTATGTGACCTTTTAAAGTATTGACTTCTACATAGACGCTTGCTAGCCTGTAGGATTTATTTTACCTGGAAACTTTTATCTAACCACAAATGCCTGCATGCTCTGTGCACAAGTTTCATGTTGTTGCTGGGTGAATCCTCCTGACATGCTGCCTTTAAAGGTACACTGAACACCCTGTTGTGTTTTGCATTGTTTCACACCGCTTTAAAAATAAACGTGCCCCAGGTTTGTCAATGAACTTTGCAATGACAGACCAACTCGAGAGGGAGGA
Source organism: Forbesichthys papilliferus (assembly GCA_025399855.1). Classification (NCBI taxonomy): domain Eukaryota; kingdom Metazoa; phylum Chordata; class Actinopteri; order Percopsiformes; family Amblyopsidae; genus Forbesichthys; species Forbesichthys papilliferus. The sequence goes on from JAODOY010057613.1 coordinate 2,254, forward strand.
AGCAGATAGGCAGATACAAAAAAAATGTACGTGGATTTTGAAAACACACTGGCGGTGGGTGCGTCGCTGTCTAGTAAATCACAATGTTTACATTCCGCGACACTAGGGGGCGCTGCTGTCAGCGGTCGTGGGGTGAAAGCTCACACTAGATCCAGGATGACAACATTACGACCTTTTACCTGCGATGATTTGTTTAAATTCAACAATATGTGAGTAACATATAGTACGATAAGGTAGTTTATTCAATATACTTCCTTATTTGTGGAATTACTGTAAATAGTTACAGTACGGTAATGTTTTACATTAGTTATCCGGCTGCACCGGTGCCTACAGTAACGTAGGGCTAATTGTAGCTAGCAGGCTACTAACAGTACAGTACTAGTAGTATTATACCCAGCACGGCAGGATAATAAAGTCATATTAGGAACATTTAATATGAGAGAATAACGTGTGTTTTATGTCTCACAGCAACCTGGACCCGCTAACAGAAACCGTATCCTTTATGTTCTCCGCTCTAACGAGCCGTGTGTCTCCATCTGTTGTGGTCCAACTACTTGTGCCCGGTGTTCACACTAGAGCCACACACGGCCCTGTATTCTGTGACGTCTGAAGCGTTGCTCCTGCACCGTGTTGTGCGTTACACCGTGCCGTGGTCACGTTCCTTGACCGAGGCCGCCAGTATGGCATCCCGTTCTACCTGCAGTATCTGGCCCACTGGCCCGAGTACTTCATAGTGGCAGAGGCCCCCGGCGGCGAGCTGATGGGCTACAGTACGTTTGCCTCCACATGGGAATGTAGTTATGTCCATTCAGATGCAGGTTCTGTGTGGTGAAGGCATCCCATAATGTTTTAGCATATTAGCCATTCATGACACCATTATTCACCTTCTGATAGTGATTATAATCAGGTTTCACACATGGTTGGGTGTGTAACAAACAGGGTTGGGAAGTAACGGATTACATGTAATCAGTTACTTGTAATCTGATTTTTTTTTTTTTAAACAACTAATCCATTAGTTACCGGATAAAATAGTGGAATCAGATTACAGGTATTTTTTATTTCATTAAATGATTACTTCTAGGACTACTTTCAAATGTAAAAGGAAAGTTTGCAAAAGAAAATGCATAAAACAATTTAATCTACTCGTATTTACCTCTCATTAACGTCAATCAATAATTGAAATACAGTCCTACTTTAATATGATCCCCTGGACAACATATACGGTAAAAAAGTAGAAACATTTGGTGCGCCAATGCAGTAAATTGCTTTGGATGGCATTTAAAATAACTGTTTGCACGTGAAGTAATATAAAAGTAATGGAAAGTAATCCGATTGTTACAAAAAATACATTACTGGTTATAATTTTAATCTGGTAATTAGTAACGGTAACGGATTACATTTAAAAAGTAACCTACCCAACCCTGGTAACAAACCATCTGTGCATCAGGTTATAAGACCCAGGACATAGGTCAGTGTTGTCTTGTGCCAGCACATCTGAGGTGTCTAACGCAGTGTTGTCATGGTGAAGGCAGAGGGATCTATGTTTAATTCCGCTGTGTTGTCAGTCATGGGGAAGGCGGAAGGATCGGTGGCGCGGGAGGAGTGGCACGGCCACGTCACGGCGCTGTCGGTTGCTCCAGAGTTCCGGAGACTAGGCCTGGCGGCCAAGCTGATGGAAATGCTGGAGGAGATCTCGGAGCGGTGCGTAGCGACCAGCTAGCTAGTGCTACATAATGTAGCAACGTCTCATCAGAGGGGCTGCTACCCCGTACGTGATGCATCTGATTAATCAGCTTCCACAGTCCAGTTGATCTAGTGATGAATTGGACCATAGTACCATAAAAATAAGGTACAAGAACGTGCTAGAACTAGTTGAGCCCAAACGCATTCTTAAAGATGTTAGTTTCTGTCATAATTTCACCCCTACTCTTTCTAATCAACACATTACTGACCCAGCCTGCTCCTATGACACCAGTAGGCCTGTAGGTGGCACCACTCAGTGTTTTGTGCTGCTGTGTTGCAGGAAGGGCGGCTTCTTCGTGGACCTGTTTGTGCGCGTGTCCAACCAGGTGGCAGTCAGCATGTACAAGCAGCTGGGCTACAGCGTCTACCGCACCGTTATCGAGTACTACTCCGCCAGCAACGGGGAGCCAGACGAGGACGCCTACGGTACCGAGCCTTCTTCAGCGGCCCCGGGGCCATTTAGTGGGTGGAGCCTTGTAGTGGGGCCGTGTAGCATGGCTAGGACAATGCTACGCGACATCAGGGCCTTGTAGTGTCATAGGGCCATTTAGTGGGGCCTTGTGATGTAGTAGGGCCGCGGCATGGCTAGGACATCGCTACACAGCCCCGGGGCCTTGTAGTGGGGCCGCGGCATGGCTAGGACATCGCTACACAGCCCCGGGGCCATTTAGTGGGGCCTTGTGATGTAGTGGGGCCATGCAGCATGGCTAGGACATCGCTACACAGCCCCGGGGCCTTGTAGTGGGGCCGCGACATGGCTAGGACATCGCTACACAGCCCCGGGGCCTTGTAGTGGGGCCGCGGCATGGCTAGGACATCGCTACGCGGCGCTAAGAGTCCCACAATGCTATGCAGCTTGACTTTAGAGAGTTAAGAGGCAGCAAACGCTCTTATGACACAATATGCATTGGGTATTGTTTGTGAAGAAAGCTTCTCTTCCACTAGCATGATCCCTTGTTCCCTAACCCTAAGGGTCAGACGGCACTCTGACTGTTAGGTCCTCACCATCAGTACTTATTGTATGTTGAACCATACAATAACATCACATACCATATTAGCTATTGTGCAGAGCATGCTAACACAGCTAGCTGCTATATTGTCTCACTACGTCGTCAGCTAGTGATCTACAGGAACTATGGGTGTTTCTCAATGTCAAGGATGCTTCCTTGGTAGGACGGATTCTTCCAAGTGCCTAGTCGGGTCATTCCGAGGCTAGGAAAGACATTCAAAGAACACTTAATTGAACGGCCTAGCTGGTGTGCAAGATGACGTCATTCAAAAAGTCCCACCTTCAAAATCATTATGCTTAATTAAACTGCGTGTTTCGTTTTTAGTAAGTTGGAAAAAACAATGGATCGTGCTGTTTTCTTGTTAGTTTCGTTTTGCGCTATTTTTAAATATATCCTCTTCTGACGTTCGCACAGGATTGTGGGTATTTTTAGACTGCGAAGGATGCACACAAGCATCCTTCAAAATCCTCTGATGGAAGGACTGAGTCCTTGGTAGAATTAAACTAAAGCATCCTAGACATTGGAACTGTACTGTCAAGCTTTGATGACGTAGCATCCTTGAAATCCAGGCGCTAAGGAGCCTTCCTTGACATTGAGAAACCCTATGTCGGGAATTTATGAGCAGGGGTCAGGGGTCAACACGACTGGTCTGGTACCTTCTGGCCTGTAGTTTTGGCCAGGGTGTACCCAACGAAGTTCATACATGCACAGTAATATTCTACCATTATTTAGCCTCTTATGCTACGGGTCAAGCAATATTATGATTTAGGCCTTAGTCTGACTGTAGCATTTTCCCTGTAAGTCATGGATATATCTATTTTTATTTGTGCCTCAAAGGGAATATAATGCTCATTATTCATGTGACCAACAAAGCCTCTCTCTCTGCAGACATGAGGAAGGCTCTCTCGAGGGACACAGAGAAGAAGTCCATCATCCCCCTCCCCCACCCCGTCCGCCCCGAGGACATCGAGTAGCACCGTCTCCTTGGCAACCGGCCAAAGGCTGACAGGACTTGGCACGCCGGGGGCCTTGTGTGGCCACCAGGCGGAATTGCATTCTTTGCATTACCCTACCTACCCCCCTCCTGTGCAGCGTGCAGGGGGCTGCGGACACAATCGAGGAGCGCCTCTTTAATGCCGACAGCTGCAGTAATGACTCCTCAGACGTGTGTGTGGGGAAGTGATGTATTTACATGCTGATCAATAAACACTGTAAAAAAGTAATAGAAAACAATGAATCAAACCCCCCCCCCCCCCTGCTAGTCTTCATCACCACACTTCTTCTGCTCCTCGGCATCCTTCTCCTCAACATCCTTCTCCTCTTTCTCCTCCACCTTTTCTTTCTCCACCACCTCCTCCTCCTCGCTCTCACTGCTGGTGCTGCTAACATCCTCCTCCTGGGGTCCCGGGGGAGGCGTGTGCTCCTCCTCCTGGGGTCCCGGGGGAGGCGTGCGCTCCTCGTCCTCCTCCTGGGGTCCCGGGGGAGGCGTGCGCTCCTCGTCCTCCTCCTGGGGGGGTTCCTCTTGCTGCCTCTTCCACATCTTGGCCATAGCCAGCAACTTGAGGTTGGGCTGGTTGGCCGCGTCCTCGGGGAAGATGTAGTCGTAGTACTCCTCCCAGCCCGCGTCTGACTGCAGACAGACAGACAGACAGACAGGCAGAATGACCCGGGCTGTCTGAGCTGAAGGCTCCAGACAACATGACCTGTAAAATGCCTCAGTACGCCCCGTGGCCTGCAGGTGGCAGCACTCACCCCGTCCTCAGCAGTCAGCTTCCTCCTCTTCTTCACCTTCTCTGGCAGCAGCTTGCTGACGTGGTCCCTGCTCTCCTCGGAGCCAAACTCCCTCTCGAAGTCTCCCCAGGCCTCCAGCAGCATGAGACGCTCCTCCTTCTCCTGGCAGCCCCTCAGGCTCCTGTTGGCCTCCTCGTAGACCTGCCTGCTGCCCCCCACGCGCTCCTCCGCGCCCGCCGCCGCCACAGACAGCTCAAACCTGGCGTAGCTGATCCACACCTGCAGGGGGCAGCACCGAGTTAAACCGCCACTGTTCCATTAACGACGTATTGTGGGAAGGTGCCTCCTTGTCATTTCTACCTAAACATGCAGACATGCTGCTAAAAGCTGCTGTGATGTGAAGCAGCAGCTACAAGCACCCAGGAGCAAAACAACAGGCCTTTAAGGACACAGTGGTTGAGGCTACAAGATGCATCAGCAGAAGGAACAAACAACAATTCAACATGTGGCAATTGGCCGACATAACCCTTTGACAACACACCGAACTGTAGTAAGCAATAGGACTTAATATGTGCCAAATGTGTTCTCCGGTAGTTTTCACTGAAATGTGACGTGTTGAATCATTACCGAGCACGTCCGAAACAGCTGTGTAAGGGTGGGCAGGGTGGGAAATTAAATCACGCCGATAGCAAACGCCCTCAAACGTGTGTGTGGTTTAAGACACTGACCTTGACGTGCTGTGTTCTCTGCAACAGCCTCCTGTAGAGGCCTCTGGTGTTGTCATACTCCTCCTGCTCGATCTCAAAGTCGATGTACGACTTCCACAACACCTGTAGGCGTTAGAGCACCATTAGCACCCCCTGGTGTTCACAGGCTGTAGTGTACTGAAATCCATCATGGATTCAATGACAAGTAGTTTGTTTTCAAATATCCAAATGATGTGGAAACTCTTTATCTGGGTACAAATGATAACAGTCTGTACATAAACATAGTTGGAACGCCTGTTGGCAGTGGAGCTGAGTAAGATATGAGTGTGTTCTGCAGCTGGGATGTTCTTGTTGCTTCAACAAGCACCTCAGTAGGGTGAGCAGGTGGCTGCCATCACACTAACATTCAACAGTAAGAAGCCAGTGAGCCACCGCCCTGTGTGCCTGAAGCCAGGGCAGCTCTATTCCACTGGGTGCTGTACGCCTGTTGGCAGTGGGTGTGGCTTCAACCGCTGCACTCAATGCTCAGATGCCCCCCTCTTCCCCGACCTCTGACCCCCCTACCTCGGGCATGTCCAGACGTGGCTGGCCGATGGCAAGCTCAAAGATGGCGCGCGCCCGCTCCACGTCTCCCAGGATGCTCTCCAGCTCAGCGAACTTGATCCAGGTGCTGCAGTTCTCAGGGCTGAACTCCAAATACTTCTCGTACAGCTTCCTGCAGCGGTCGAACTCCCTCAGCTGTAACTCCAGCTCGATGTAGCCCTTGAACAGCTTGTTCTTGGGGCTCTTGCCTATTGCCGACCCCTGGGGCACAGGTCATGCAGAGGTCATGCACAGGTCAGCGGCTATGGCACTTCTGCTGCTGAAGACCACCCAAACTTCTACCTTTATCTGCTGCATGTTCAAGTCACACAGTGATCATGCAGCCATTCATAACTTGACCTGGAAGTGTTACTGTAGGACTACAAAAATGGCTGCTGCTACTGTGCTGTGTTCCCTCGGGCTGCACACGAAACAGCCAATCAGCGAACCAGGCCCGACCAAGGGGCTCTGGCACTCACCAGACACCTTCGGGCAGCCTGCAGGTTCTTCTGCCGGATCTCAAACTGGCTGTAGAGGAGCCACATCTTGGCGAAGGTGAACTGGAGATGAGAGCGAGAGAGAGTGAGCTCACGCTGATGCCTCATTTACGAGTAAAAACGTCACAACACAAGTTAAATATTGACATTCTGCAAGGATTTATTGGAATTAAGTTAGAATGCCATAGACACCATTTTCCACACAAAGAATATTATATTTTGTCCCAATGCATAGTGTAAAATGTCCCTTTCAAAAAGCTGTAACTTGTTAATGGTGTCATAACTAGTTTGTCCACCAAGAGGCTCTACAGTGAGCAGAATACTCCCAAAACTTTAGGATTTCTTCTAATGTAAAGTGCGTTACAAATAAAATGTATCATTATTATAAATCTCCTCTATTAAACGGCAGAATAAAGTACCTTTTTGTGAGGAATGAGGTCCAGACAGGCCTGGTACACCTGCCTCGTTCTCTCAAAGTCCTGCCAAGAGTCACATAGTTTACTCATACTGCACAAGAACAGTCAGATGGTTCAGTCTAGAGGTCGACCGATGGGGGATTGATTTTTAAAGGCCGACATAATAACGATAGTTTGGAGAAGGAAAGAACCGATAGCCAAATAATCGGCTAATAACTACAAATGCCTGCAAATAGGTATGTCAAGCCATTAGTATTTTATAACAAGTGATTGTTTTTCTAGTTGTACAAGCTTTTCTATTAATTAGAATGATGTACAGTATACTGTAAATTAAAAACTAAATGATAGGTACTGCATATTGCTAATATTACATCGTCCACCAGATGGCAGTGAAAGACCACGAGGTAAGGTTGTAAATTGTTTCGTAAATGAACAATGTTAATTATCTGGAAAATAATCTAATACAACATTCCCACTGAAGGGTAAGGGAAACTGGGTTGCTTGCTTTTGAAAACAACAAGGATTGAGAGACCATTTGACACGCAAGTTAATTTACCTTACTGTACCAGTGTTAGCTGGCTAGGCTATATGCTACCGGTTTGCTTGCTATGACACTGTACCGGATAGCGGATTACGGTTGCGTATCATTTCTGTTATAAATATAGGACTATTCTTTCTAGTCAAACAATGAAGTTATATTGCCAAATAAAAAGTAATTGGACAAAATGCACTTCAAGTATTGTTTAGGAAGAAATTAGGTCTCGTATTTGAGATGCACTGGGAACAATACAGGATCATCACAGTGCTTCATTAAGCTTTTACAGGTATTTTGTAATAGTCGCGTACATCTGGATCTGGTGGTGGGTCTGTCGGGCCACTGGACTTCAGTTGTGCTAGACCAGCATTTAAAGGCTAGCAAAAAACTATCCGCCATGCTTGCTACTAGCAAAACAGACGGCATCTTTTCGCTAAGGCAGCAGACGTCTTCAGCGTAAGCCTTAATAATGTCATATTATAATCAACAAACGCCTCCTCAACGCATCCTCGTCTTAAAGATCAATGGTTACAGGTACTCAATGAAATACCTTGACTTTGTGTACGGAGCCTGTGGCAGGGTGATGCATCCTACCTGACCTGTTCTATCTGCGCTGTTATCGGCCACTGTCAGAGCACAGTTCTGCCGATTAATGGGCAAAACGATTAATCCGTCGACCCCTGGTTCAGTTACATGGTTCACGCTGATGGAGAGGAGGGGTAGTGAGGGACACTCACCCTGACCTCCAGCTCCTCGTACAGGGGAGGGGTAGTGAGGGACACTCACCCTGACCTCCAGCTCCTCGTACAGGGCGTAGTCAATCCACAGGTAGATGTAGCGGCGCCAGTGTCTCTTCTCCTGCAGCGGGGGCACGTTGGAGATGGCCCGCTCATACACGTCGCGCACTGCGTCTGGCTCTGCATCGCTCTCCAGCAGGCGCAGGTAGTCGAACCAGGCATCGTAGTTGTGAGGGTTCACCTGCCCGAGGGCCCATGAGCATTAGTCGCCTGCCTGGGTGCTGCCTCGCTGGACAAACTCGTACTTTACATCAGATACACCATGTGGACTATAGGACCACCCTGTGTTCTAAGCCCATAGCTACACTGTGGAGGGGGGGGGTGTTCTAAGCCCATAGTTAAACTGTGGAGGGGGGGGGGTATTCTAAGCCCATAGTTACACTGTGGAGGGGGTGTGTTCTAACCCCATAGTTACACTGTGGAGGTTGTTTGTGGGACCAGGCTGCAAAGCGTCCATACCTTGACCTCCTCTTCGTACTGGAAGCGTCTTTTGCTGACGATGACGTCTTCTATTCCCCGGCGGTCGCCAAAGCGCTTTTCAAACACTGTGTAGTTCTTGAACAGGTCCTGTGCCTGCTGCTTGGGGATGCGCTCCAGGGCGTACTTGTAGATGACCCGCACCCGTTCAAACTGGCAGGAGGGGGAGCAGAGGGGTATTTAATGCGGCTTCATCTATATGACCTCCTACCAGCAGATGGCACACCTCAGACCAAAACAAAGTTGGGGTTACAACACAAATGCACAAATGGAGTGTGAGGTCATTCTCTACAGGAACCAGCGTACTCCACTATATCTTTACATTAAAAATAGCTCTTTGCCACTTTATTAATAATATTGATTAGAGGAACTTTTAAGTAATCCATTAAAATCATCCGTTTACAATGAATCAATCAATCAATGGTCAATCATTTAGAATTCTGATAATGCATCTGTTGAAATAAAAACATTACATATAGTATTAATATTAAAACCACATTATCTTGCCATGTTAAAGTCGTTCTGTTAAATGTAATAAACAAAAGTATGATCATTAAAGAATCAATTTATACATCAAACATCAGTTTACACACACACCTCTTTCTGGGTCTCCTCGAAGCGTGCAAAGGCCACAAACAGGTTCTCGTTGATGTGCTCCTCCCCAAAGAACTCCACGGCCCGCTCAAACACCTTCCTGCCGTGTGCGATGTAGCCGTGCTTCTCCTCGAAGCGGGCGTACTTGATCCAGTTCTTCACCACCGGGTGCACCATCACGAGTAGCCTGATGTTAAGGACCAGCACGGGACTTTCTACACGCTAGCTACACACACTGGGCTGGTCACACGCTAGCTGAATGCTAGCTACATGCTAGCTACACACACTGGGCTGGTCACACGCTAGCTACACACACACTGGGTTGGTCACACTCTAGCTACACACACTGGGCTGGTCACACGCTAGCTACACACACACTGGGCTGGTCACACTCTAGCTGCATGCTAGCTACAAGCTAGCTACACACACACTGGGCTGGTCACACCCTAGCTGCATGCTAGCTGCATGCTAGCTACACACACTGGGCTGGTCACACCCTAGCTGCATGCTAGCTACACACACTGGGCTGGTCACACGCTAGCTCTATGCTAGCTACATGCTAGCTACACACACTGGGCTGGTCACACGCTAGCTGAATGCTAGCTACATGCTAGCTACACACACTGGGCTGGTCA
>JAODOY010057624.1:0-17744 GCA_025399855.1 Forbesichthys papilliferus
ATATATTATAACAATATATGCAGCGATTTACATTTACAATATAATTTTGAGGGTACTTTTAGAATTTTCGGCTAACTTTCAGGAACTATTTTGAGGCTCCACGATCCGCCATTGCTGTGAATAAAACGGTCCATTGGAGTGAACGGAGTTGACGCGGCTCTCTCTCTACATGGCTCTGGGATGCAGTAGGTGCCATCTAGTAGCATTAATGCCCATGAATGGCTTCCATCCCACCTCCACATGTAAGATCTCACGCCACAGCATGGAGCTTCAGCATGTTGACTCACAAGGCTGCCATCCAGCCAAGACTAGGCAGGGTGCATTGGTGTCAGCCGGTCTAACTCGGCCTTTTAAATACACTGCTTTTCGATCCAGTATCTCACCACCTGTTTCTCCTCATCGTCTTCTCTCTCCCCCCTCCCCCTCTCCCCTGACCTCACTATTTCCTCTCCCCCTCTACTTCTCTTCTCTCCGCTCCTTCCTTCCGTTGCATGGCTGCGGCTGTGTCTCTGGCTGCTGTGTGCTCCAGCTGCAGCCAGCCTGGGGCTCCACGTCCTTCCATGACACGGGCCCAGGGCCCCTGGCCCCGCCCCGCCCGGGACCTGCTTTGGGCGGGGTCCTAGCCGGAGTGTGTGCTCGTGTGTCGTGCTGGAGTGTAAGGGCCCTTACTCCTCTTCTAACAATGCTCCAGTACCCCCCCGTTTGACCCCCTCCTGTTGTGTCTCCGTTAAGCCTGCTTTTATTTTGGGTCCTTCTCTAAGTTTGTATCGAGCTCTGTACTGTTATTCGTTTCTTCCGTGAAACTGTTTCACTTTGATCCCGAAGAACTTTTGACTTGTCTCGTCCATGTTTGGTCTCATTATATTCTCATTGCTGTTTGAAATGCAAATGTGGAGTGAAGAGTAATGTTTGGTCATTAGGCGTTTATCCTCCATGAGTGGAAACACAATCCTCTCTTCCAGATGTGTAAACCTGTCCCACTGCAGTCATTTTATATTTCTGCATCCTCCTTTAATGTTTCAACTGGAGATGGATACAATTACATTGTAAGCATCATGCACATATCACGCTGGAACGAAGGTCTAAACAGCCTTTTACACGGACATATTCATACATAAGTGTTTTGCCTCTCCTCTCTAAATTCTACCTTTCCTACCTTTTTTGCAGCCAATCCAATGACACGATCTCTGCCGATGCTATGTTTTGTGCTTTGCTGTTGGATTTTAGCACAATTCATTGCGTGTGTGTGCGTGTGTGTGTGTGTGTGTGTGTGTGTGTGTGTGTGTGTGTATGCATGAAGTACAATACAAGTACCTCATATCTAACCTGACCTTTGACCTCTCCCCCTCTTCACGCTGGCCAATCGGCAGGGATCAGTGGAACAGGACCCCGTGGCGCTCCTCCAGGGGTCCCACAATGCGGCCCAGCAGCCCCAGGTTTGGCCTCGTGCCGTACCCTGCGTGCTAACCACCCCACCCCCTTGTAAAGAACGCCCTACCTCACTGTGCTGTAGCACCATTCCACTGCAGCCTGCTTGGGTTGATGACTAGAGTAGCTAGTCCTGTTGTGCCTGTGGAGATTGCTGTGTCCACCTACACTCATTAAATCACTGTGTGTGTGAGTGTGACCCTGCCTTGCACTAGTGTGTGATTCGATGTGTGGAATTGAATAATACATTCAGTGAAGTTGTACCGTGATGTACTAGGGCTGCTCGATTATTGAAAGAATCATAATCACGATTATTTAACACGATTACTCATTGGCTTTAAAAAGATGTTGCAGTTACTGCACAAAAATGAAACACATTCAGCTAAATATTTTCCCCGTTGATCTTTAACTTTCACCCCAGGAGGAATGAAAGTGTGATGTGTCATTCTGACCACGACAAAATAAGAATTACAGAACATAATGTGCACAATCATGTTAGTTTTTGTGATTGTTAGCAGCCGATATGGATTAAATCGCAATTAATCGTGATTAAATATTAATTGCACAGCCCTTTGTACTGTAGATTGCACCTTTGCCATTTTAAATAATCCTGTTTATTGTTGTGCTTTTTAATCTTCTGTCTTCAGTAGCATTTTCCTTTTGTGTGCCCTGAACCAATTGGGATTTACATGTATTATAAAATGATTAGTGTGTGTTACCCACAATTTCCACCGGGCGTGTCTGTCGCGTTCCGGCTGTGTCACGGAGCTCTTTTAAATGCAATTGAACCACCAAATCATCCCAGAAGCATCTCTCCTCTCAGCTGAAAAGAAACGCTTCTCAGACACTTCTGAATGCGACCAACTGCCAATCAGACAGAACTCACTATTTTGGTTTGGTTTGTTGCTATGGAAACTCTGCAAAAACACAACAAGTTGCTCCGCTTCTGACAGGCTGCCGGTGGGGCAGGATGCGGTGCAGATGACAGAGCAAGAACGGATCCTGACGCGACGGAACAGAGACGCGCCCGGTGGAAATCAGGCTTTAGTTTTGTGTGACTAGGGATGGCACGATCCAGTTATTTCAGTCCCGATACCGATACACATACCGGCACTTTGGGTATCTGCCGATACCGAGTACTGATCCGATTCCAGTGTTAAATTAAGTTTCACGGTAAATTGCAAAGTAAATGGCAGCCAATCTCTATTTTAGGACTTAGATGCATTTTAAAAGCCTGAGGTTAGGTTAGACATGGCTGATGCTTGACAGTAGACCTAAATTAATGTAAATTATATTAATTGGATCAGCACCATGGATCTGTTACACTATACAACTGTAATCCAGCTATTTAAATCAGTATCGGACCAATTTCCGATCTGAGTATCGTATCGTTGCCATCCCTATGTGTAACATTGTCTTATCTGGCCGCTGCCTTGATACTGTAGACCGTAAGCACCGTCTTGTGGTGTTGCTGTCCCCACAAGACACCACACCTTCGCCCACACTAGGCACCACCTGAAAGGAGCATTGACTTCTCTTGTTGTCGACTGTGTGGAAGTTCATAATATTATTTACTAGAACAGAAGTTTTGCTTCTCTGTGAGCCTCCTCCATCTGTGTGGTCTCCTGTGTGTGTGTTGCTGCTTGCTCACCCTATTGTTACAATAATGTATTCTCCTTTGAAATGCATGTTGATCGCCAGGTTCCACACCAGCTAGTCAATGTTAAATGCATGTAAAGGCACATATTTTATAGTGACTGATCCCGTTTTTTAAACTCAAGAATGGCTTGGAAGGAATCTGAAATAAACATTTTGTATTCTTTTATTTTTTTTCATATTGCCAGTCAGTCAAGCAACTTGGACGAGAACATTACCATTACGGAGTAGTTAACGTTCCACCTGTTTGTCGTGGTAACGCTAACCCAGTTTGGCCTTCCCTGCCAGGTGAAGACCGAGGAGCAGATAGCAGCAGAGCAGGCATGGTACGGCTCGGAGAAAGTCTGGCTGGTCCACAAGGACGGCTTCTCCATAGGTAAGATGGCTTACTTTCTTTCTCACTGCATTTCCTGACCTAGCATGAGTCCAACGCCTGCTTCTCCCTAAACAGCCACCGTGGTGAAGACGGAGCCTGGCTCCTTGCCAGAAGGCAAGGTCAAAATCAGACTGGAGCATGACGGGTCATTGCTGGACGTGGATGAAGATGACGTGGAGAAGGTGGGTGTTTGTTTTTATATCAGCCATTTTGCAAACGTCCACATTAGATCTACACATCAAGACAATATACTTGTTAGCAACACGCATGTTACTAATAAGGGGGGACTATATATTAGGTCTTCTGAGAGTTTTTATTGGCGATACATCCTAAATGTCAAAGTAAATGTAAGTGATTACTGTATAGATAATTAGAGAATATGAAGTGATTGTTTTTTACAATAGCTAATTGTAACATTGTAAACTAACTAAAATGTAAATAACTATTTATAATATTTGGTTCAAAATTAAAATTGTATTTATTTTGAATCATGTGGAATTTAATGCAAATTTCATGTAATGGTATTTAAATTCTATTAATTTCATCAAAGGTTTGCTGTATGAGTTGCAGCTACACTTCATTATTAATGAATAATTAAAAACATGTAATCTATAGTTTTCTTTAATAAATGCAATAATCCTGTGATTGCATTACCATACATGCAATCCTTATTTTGTAACATTTTCACATCTCAGGACTGTTTTTATAAATCCATAACGTATAGGCCGCAGGAAAACCTTAACGGGACGTATGTTTCATTGTTCTAACGATGCCGAGCTAGGGCAATAAATGTACCAATCATTCTTCTGATTTATTCTCGTGCAGCCTGGCTCTGTCAGTATGTAAAGACTAGACTTTAGAGAGGTCAAGAGGGGGACATGTTTGGCCCACCAGCCACCGATGCCACTCATTCACTTAGTTTAAAACCCGGCCCAGTGCAGAGAACATTTTTGATATGTTCACACGCGCCCAACCAAGGGGGCATTCATTAGCCTAATAATGCTGTTATTTAAAGGTATGTCAAGTCATTCTCGAGGACGCTTGCTAGCTTTGAGCGTGAATCAAAACAAAGTCCCTCAGAAGCTCCACCCCACACATTGAAGCTCACTGTGAAGCCAAGGGCATTGTTGTTGTGAGCGTTGTTCGCCACTTTGTTTATGTTCGTCTTTACGGAGCCAGGGCTGCGTGGAAGTATCGGATTAGCTAGCGGTGAGCTAACGGAATGCAAGGAGATCTTTGGTGAATATTATTATCTTACAATTAGCTTGCATTAGCTGACTGTACCTTTAAGACAGTGACACGTATTTAGCATTTTGATTCCATAAGTCATTTAGTTATTTAAATATTCAGACAACAAAGATATAAGTGACTGCGCTGCCAAGGTTGATGGCAGCTAATAAAATGCAAATAAAACATCTGCTTGATTTAGAATGTGTCATTATGGATGCCGAGAGGAGATGTCAAGGGAAAATGCAATCTGTTTTAACATCAGTATCAAAGTCATGGAATATTTTGAGGTGTGCCTCAGTGCATACTGTCTTACAAATGATGTCTAATGCTGAAAAAAGGCACTTCATCTCTCTCTTACCATTCCTGGAACTGTAAGGCGGAGCTCTAAATTTCAGATTGTCTTCTTTGGAGATTTTCCCAGGAGAGGTCAAATGTGCAGAATAAAAAACAATAGGTACTGTGCCGACATAAATAGCCTAATTTATGCAGGTAACATAATAATAGACTAAACCACAAAAAATAAGTTTTATCCACTCTACTCTTATATATGCACTGATAATACTAACCACCGTGGTTTATCGTGAAAATGGTAACTGTTACATCCCTATTTAGCAATAACCTCTGCGTGTTCTATCCCCCGTTCCTCAGGCCAACCCGCCCTCCTACGACCGCTCAGAAGACCTGGCCTCCATGCTCTACATGAACGAGTCCAGCGTCATGCACTGCCTGAGGCAGCGCTACGGGGGCAACCTCATCCACACCTACGCGGGGCCCAACGTTGTGATCATCAACCCCCTCAGCACGCCCTCCATGTACTCCGAGAAGGTGCGCACACCCGGGCAGCTAGGACGCCCTCTACAGGCAACACACATATGCACACATGCACACTATTCCCCCTCCCATTGCACTGATTGTATGTCAAAAGCCCAATTTCTCTTCACTGAAAAAAACCTGAGCATGGCATAACCCAAAAGTTAATGATAAGAAAAGTACCATTCTGTGTTCCTATTCAATTTTTACATTTAGACTCCGAAGTGCCTCGAACTGTGAGTAGTGACGACATGCCTGCCTAGGTCTATCATCCTGCATGCAGCTGTATCAGAAAGCGTAATCCCAGCATTCACATTAAAATGAAAATACTCATTATTTTAGATATACAGTTAGATACGTGTGTTGCGTTCAACCACGCTGCCATCGAGAGACCTTTGGAGCTTCATGAGAGTGGAACCGAGGCTTTTCAGCTCAGCTCTCCAGTACGCAAGTGAGACAGTAACATCCAATTAGCTTAATGAAATCCAGAGGTTGCTGTCAGGGGCCAACAGCCATTAGCATCTGCTGTGGCATCTCTAATGACCTACACATGAAGTGGCTCTTTATTAGAGCTCTGTAGATGCGTACACATTTGCACACTGTAAGAACACACAGCAAGGAAGCCAACTCAATGTTGTGGCTTTAAATGCTGTCAGCATTTCCCTATTGAATTATCACTAATTGTAATAAATATCATTAGGACATTTGTTATATAACATGGTAACATTTAATGAAGTACAATTACAATTAGGTCATTTAGCAGACGCTTTTATCCAAAGCGACAATGAGTACAGTTATTACATGGAGCAGGTAGGGTGTTAGGCATCTTGCTCAAGGATGCTTACAGGTGGGTCAACTCTGGGGTTCGAAACCCACAACTCCGGCTGTGAGTCCAACACCCAACATCCATTAGACCAATCACTGTATAGATGCTTTCCCCCAACATATCAATGTGTACTTTGAGATCACATAACTAATAAGGCCACTATAATATAATTATTTGTCATTTAGGTGAAATCATCCCTGGACAGGCTTAAATGTCAAAAAGGAATGATGAATGCCAATGATGTCACATCCTGTCAACACATCCTTTTCCATTGACACTAAGACATAGATTAAGGAATTTACATTATACTGTAGCTTTCTCCGTAAATGAAATCATTATTATCTATAGAGGACCAAAGCTGCCCAAATGAAAACAAAATAAATGAATAATTAAAAGCATAAAAATGCATAAATTAATGAAACATTTATTACATTTTGGTAATAAAAAAGGCAGTTTCTGTATTTTTACATTTATTTATTTAGAAATGTATGTATTTATTAGATTTGTGCCACTTTGGTGTTCTGGTTTAGTTCTAGTGGTTTCTCTTACTGTGTCCCCTCCCCACCGCTCCCCACCTCTCCCCCCCCCCCTCCCCAGGTCATGCACATGTTCAAGGGCTGCAGGCGTGAAGACACAGCACCCCACATCTACGCCGTGGCCCAGGCCGCTTACCGCAACCTGCTGACCACCCGCCAAGACCAGTCTGTGGTGCTGCTGGGCAAGTCTGGCAGTGGCAAGACCACAAACTGCCAACACCTTGTGCAGTACCTGGTCTCCATCGCTGGCAGCACTGGCAAGATCTTCTCCGGTGAGTGTCTGGCTTGAGACGAGCGGCGCATGGATACGCTGGCATGGCGACGATAGCCCCTTACAAGCAGACTGATATTGTAATAAAAAATGAATGCATTTAAACTAGATAATCCAAATTTTATTATACAAATATTTGACTATTATTTTCAATTCCGCCATTACATATTTTATCTTGCGCAAAAAATAATCTAGATAATGACCAAACTTTGAGTTATCTATCCTTCAAAGTTTCAATGACAAACGTTCACCAAGGAGGTCGGTAGTATTAAATGAATAACATTGTGGTTGATAACATTATCATAGTACATAAAACAAGCATATGTATCTTTCTTTGTAATCCATCCCCTGCTAACGCTTTTATTATTATGAACGCTCGTATACTTGGAATGTATACTCACTCATGAGATACCCATTGAAACTTTGGAACGTGAGAGTGCGTTTGATTACAACACCAAATGGATGGGTGGTTTACTAATCACAGCAGGTACTGAGGTCAAAATGAGGTGAACTTGGCAGCCTCAGTGTGTGGTTGACCCCACAGGGCTGCTATTGGCTGTAGTTTTCATAAACCTCCAAGAATAGTATAAGAATAGTATGTATTGGTCCTCTCTGCCCACTGTCTACCGTGAGACTCTCTCCCTTCTCTCTCAGCGGAGAAGTGGCAGGCGGTCTACACCATCCTGGAGGCGTTTGGGAACAGCTCCACCTCCATGAACACCAACGCCAGCCGCTTCTCCCACATAGTGTCCCTGGACTTTGACCAGGCTGGGCAAGTGGCCTCAGCCTCCATCCAGGTAACCATCAACTACACATGCACACACCCACACACACACAGTGGTACGTCAGTAGCTGGGTTTACATGGAGACTTTATTGTCTTTCCGAATGGAATCTTTCCGATTACCTGTTTACATGGAATGTCCCCTAATCGGGTCTGGTGTTCACATGCGCCGTCGCAACTTATCGGAATTGATGTTAAACATGCACACAGTATCTAGCTCATAATCGTGTCCCGCTAGCAAATGGTAAAACCAGCTTCTAGTATTGTACGTCGGAGAGAGTGAGGCTGTTTGTGTGACTGTTGCTGTATACAGCTCCAGATGAAGTCACAGCGAAACAGAGAAATACGCACACACACTGGCCCTGGCTACCTTAACAGTATATTTGACCCCAGACACCGCTGCACGTACCCCAGCTCTGTCAGCAAGCACACGCCCTATAGCCAACACCCGCTAACAGACCTCTGTCCGATCGCGTCACTTTTGGGCACAACACCGGTTCTAACACCCAGCCTTTGGAGCATATTCTTTCTGTTTGGGCTTTAACCCAATTGCAATTGGAATAATAGGGTCCATGTAAACACAGATAGTGTTTCAACCACACCTTAAACTAACCACCAATAAATGATTATTATCACAAAAAAACCCTGCGTGTTTGATATAGATTATGTGAATATTACATAATATACACTACAACATTTTTAATTGTGTCTGTGGAAGTGTGTGCACATCAGAACCATACACTTCTAACAGAGGCTCTCTCTTGCAGACTATGCTGCTGGAAAAGCTTAGGGTGAGCAAGCGGCCCGACGACGAATTCACCTTCAATGTCTTCTACTACATGATGGCCGGAGCAGACACCAGTCTCAGGTGACTTCCAGAATAAACCAGATAAATAGAAGGGGGGGGGGCGGGTTATTTGGTCTTTAAGTTCAGTAGACTCTGTGGCTGAGACAGACAACTGTACTGTACTTTCTATAAAAAAGCTTTTTTCATTTGTGTTGGTATTTCTGTAGTTGTAAACGGACTGAATTTATATAGCGCTGATTGGATAACCGCGCCCGTACCGTATAGCTATAAACACTACGCTGATTATATAACCACGCCCGTATAGCTATTAACACGGTGCTGATTGGAAAAGTGCAGTTGCTACTCGGACACATTCAAAATGATTCCCGAAGCTTAAGTCAATAAATGCATCAATGTACTTTTTACAATATTATTTATAGGGTACTTCTAGTATTTGCGACAAACTTCCGGGAACTGTTTTGAGATGCCCGTTTATGTGAGAAAGAAAAAAAAAATTGTTTTCCATTGGAGTTGTTGCAACTGTCTTCTACGTGGGTCTGGTCAAATCCAAGGAGTATCATGTTGAGTGGTTTCACAATGCACATCATTGATATGTGCTTCACATTGCAGCACACCACATTGTAGTGCAGTTGTCCGATCCTTGTTGGTTGTGTCCTCTGCAGCTGCCAGGCTACTTGGTAAAAGCCTGGCACGGAGTCCGCCCGGCTTTGTAATGTCTCGTTTATTGACCTTGCGGCGGAGCGCTATGTGCTTTCATGTCCTTCTGCCCATTTATCCTCTGTCTCCATCTCACCCTGTCTCTCCCCCCCCCCCCCTCTCTCTCTCTCTCCCTCCCTCCCTGCTCGCTCAGAACGGAGCTGCACTTTAACCACTTTGCAGAGAACAGTGCTTTTGGGATCCTGCCTCAGTCCAAGGTAATTACGCTAGACGGTGTGATTGAGGTGGGTCCCCCTCCGTGGGGCCGACAACCTTGTGTTTACATCTGCGTTGGCGTTTCATGTAATTACACGGCACAACGGGGGGGCTTGTGGGTAATCTGGCTGTTTATTCCACTGTAACAAAAGATATTTGAATAATTACAAAGATGGAGCGCTGTAATGCATTTCAATGGCAGCGAAAATGAACGATTCCCGTCTCCTAAGTGACGGCGTTTCGCTGTGGTGGCTGATGTACAGGTAGGCAGCGCCCAGACAGCTAAATCTACCAAGCATGGCCTGAAACATAGTCACTTTACCCCCGAAACAATTTGGTGCAGATTATTTCAACAACCATTGTGGCCTCAGATTGATCGTAGGTACCTGGGAATTAATGTAATATACTCAAGATCCCCATTACAAGATACCAGAGAGAAATAATGGGCAATAGTATGGTGAAATCCCAGCGACCCAGCACAGAATTCTGGGTCGTTCTGGTCTGCGTAATGGGTGAAGAGTCCCCCTTTCCAAAAATCAAATGCAGAAGTGTCCTTCCTTGAGCCCTCTCTGTTAAATTCCATTGTCTCTGGCTGTACTTCACAGAGGAAAAGGTAATGGTTTGTTTAAAGCCGCCCTACCTAACATTTACACATTCTACAATGTTAAAGCATCCATTGTACATTAAAAAGGGTGTCTTGTACTTCTCGTGAGGTCTAAACACCTTTCATTACCAATTCACACAATTGTTCATGTAGCTTATTTATACATTATCGGGAGCCAGTGCGCCCCGGAATTTCCCTTGAGGCCCCTCTGTTTCCAAACTCACTAACTACTGTACAGTGTGCTTTACGTAATGACACATGGGGGCTTGTGGGTAATCTGTTCCTTGCTCTGTACTGTACAAGTGGGGTGTGGGGAGAATTGGCAGCACAGAATATGTAATGTGTTATTTGGCATTCCTCCTGTCCTCCTCCTGTCTCCAGCCTGAGGATAAGCAGAGAGCCTCACAGCAGTTCACCAAGCTACAGGCAGCCATGAAGGTGCTCGGCATCTCCGGTGAAGAGCAGAAGGCCCTCTGGCTTGTCCTGGGGGCCGTTTACCACCTGGGGGCCGCAGGAGCCACTAAAGGTAACTGTGTGTGTGTGTGTGTGTGTGTGTGTTGACAACATCCCTCCAAGCCTTTGATTTCATATCAGTTAGTTATCAGGCTGACTCTCCAGTGATAGATCATACATTACTGGTGTGTCACTGACAGCTAGGATCACCATTTCTTCTGCCATTGTTCAGTGTTGATATTGTATGTCCCGCCCCCTCCTTGATGTTAATAGGCTTACTGTGTAGCTATCCTTATTCTCCTATACTGTATTATTGTGTCTGTCTGTGTAGCTAGCCTTAGCCTGTCACAGTATTGTGTCTGCCTGTGTGGCTAGCCTTAACCTCCCATAGTATTGTGTCTGTCTGTGTAGCTAGCCTTAACCTCCCATAGTATTGTGTCTGTCTGTGTAGCTAGCCTTAGCCTGTCACAGTATTGTGTCTGCCTGTGTGGCTAGCTTTAACCTCCCATAGCATTGTGTCTGTCTGTGTAGCTAGCCTTAGCCTGTCATAGTATTGTGTCTGCTTGTGTGGCTAGATTTAACCTCCCATAGTATTGTGTCTGCTTGTGTGACTATTATTGTGTGTATTATTGTGTGTTCACTGAAGCCTTTGAATAGTCTACCCCTGTCATCAATATTATTTGGTAATGTTTGATATTGTTCTGCTGTACTAGGACATTTGGCAGCATGTTAACAATCCCCAAAGAGAAGGAATGGAGTTGTTAATTCTGAAGAGAGACTTCTAGCTCAAATAAACACAGTGCTACAAATCTATTTTGGCTATCAATCCTAAAGCCACTTAAGCTATTTAAAGACACTGTGCAAAGTAGGCTACCACATCCCATTCGTGAGAACTTCTGGTACTAATTTGGAGGGGCTGGAACATGAAATGCACAGTAGACATCTTTTTTTTGCCATCCCTCTCTAATGAAGACAGATTGCTTAGCCACTTCTCCAAGCAAATCTCCCCTTCTCCTCTCCCTGCTGTCACAGACATAGCTGGAAGGGGTAATGAACTTCTTAATCATCTCCACAGTTCACAGCTCATCTCCACCATATGTGTTCCGTTGTGATCGGGGGGCTGCCTGTTTATTAATACATTTACACGCTTTGTGTTGTTGTGATGGTTGCCTTGAAAAAGGACATATATTGGATACATTTGAAAATATTACTCTCCTTGTCTTTGACCCCGATTGTTGATTCGACCACCCAACTTTATATTTCCTGTGCCATGTAATCTAAGAGACTTTTATGAGAATATCATAGTGTTCAAAATTCTCCTTTAAGACATAAGACTTAATTTCAGTGCAAATGCTTTGTATTTAAAAAAACAAAAAAAGGACCCACAAAAGAAAAATGAGTGAAACTTAGATTGAATTGGGGTGAACCATGCGCTCTGTGGCCAGTAGGGGTCAGGCTTGACGTGTAGACCACACACGGGCCCCACTAACAACTGCTGACTCCAGCAGTACAGCGAACCAAACAATTCCGTACCAGGAACCGTCCCACTTTGGAGTAAAGAATGGAACAGTTCTGTTTTTATCAGCGTTTGCCTTGTGACAAACATTGTGTCAGGCCTGCGTGTGTTCTGGGTGAATCGTCTCACCCATTAGTGCATGTTTATCGCCCTATTTTAAGCATGTAATGTAGCCCAGATATACGGTAAGACAAGCATCATACACGACATACTTTCCTAAAGCTGAACCTTACAGTGTTGTATCTAGCTTGTCAGCAGAAAACACAAGTCCTGCTCAAATATAGAGCAGAGGTGTTCAGTGTTCCTCTGATGTGGGACACACAGACACCTATGCTAGTGTGAATGTACAGTAGTTAGTTGTTAACTTTATATATATTTTTTTATTGTGCCTGCCGTTTGGGTCTCTTTCCACCACTTGATTGACAGCTTTCTGCTGTCACTCTCAGACCCTTGATACGCATCGCGGCTCTGGTGGCAACATATCCAGATCTTGACTTTCGTGCTATTTTTTTGTAGCCTTGAAAATGATTGAGGTTTGGGCTCAGCGGGGTATGTGGAAGTATGTTGTGCAGATCCTTAGGTTTGCAATCTGGCTAATTCAACCCCAGTTAAATCCAAGGTTAAAGCACCATCAAAGACATTATAGCCATGCGTCATTTGTATTGGTGTAGCTATAATTTCCACATACAAGTTATAATATTTAATTAAGATTAGGAGGAAAAACCAACTGTTATTTAGATAATTTAACTATATTACACAAATGCATTGGAGAAAATGAATGTGCAGCTCATTTGTATCAGTGCTGTCAATTAGGGCTGCGTGATTATGACAAACATAACTGATTATTTTCCTTGATACGGTGATTGTGTTTGATTAAATCACAACAGGTACTTATTCTGTGATGCCTACTACTTACATACACAACGTGTGTATTATATATGATGTTTTACTCCCATTTACACAACACAGGTTGTACTGTAACTGCATTCATCTGTCCTGGTAATAAACGATGTGTAGAATTGATCCAGTAGAAATGTTCTTGAGCGGCTGCTAAGCTTGTGGTTTTAAAGCACGGGGTGCCGGATGCCACTGCAAATGTGTGAACAGGTGACAGAAATACATGTCGTGTCTCTAACCCTCCTCTCTCTACTTGCATGTTTGCATGCCACGCCCTATCGAACGCAGAAGGAGATACAGGTAATGGAAAAGGAATTGTGTTGTTTTCACGTTCACTTTTATTTCAAGCCACTTGTTTGTATATTCTGCCTTTAACACCGTTATCGTTGCTCCCAGACCTTAAGCTATTAGCATTTTTATTGTTTTCTCTCTCCTCTCATCTCTGTTTGCTCTGTTTGTTCATCTCTCTCTCTGTCTCTCTTGGGTTCTTTCTCCTCATGGCACCCCGATCCCTCCACCCTCTCAGCCCTGTTTCTGTTCGGCAAGATGAGAATCAAGGGATCAGGAGTCTTTGTTGTCCCTTTTTTCAAGCCGCCCGTTGTGATTCTTCTCCATGTTGCCTGCCCACATTCGGTTCCCCAGCCTCTACCTGTACTGTATAATATAGCACACATTGTTTAGTCTCCAAACCAGCAGCGCACAGCAAAACTGCTTCAGTTTAGCTTCACCAGTTAGCCCTTTTTAGCTAAAACAGTGAAAACTCCTTTTGTGTAAACATAAAAAAAATACATTTTGAACGTTTTTTGTAAACATTCCAAAATCTTTAATTTTGAACATTTTGAGTAAACATTCCAAAAACTTTAATTTTGAACGTTTTTTGTAAACATAAAAAAAATGTTTTTTTTTACATTTTGAATAAACAAACCAATAACTTAAATTTTGAACATTTTCTGTAAACATCAAAAAATACATTTTGAACATTTTTTGTAAACATTCCAAAAATTTTAATTTTGAACATTTTGTGTAAACATTCCAAAAACTTTAATTTTGAACATTTTGTGTAAACATACATTTTTTTTAATATTTTGAATGTTTTGTGTAAACATTCCAAAAACTTTAATTTTGAACATTTTGTGTAAACATTCCAAAAATCGACGTGGGTTCGCTGAGAACCACCTCTTCAGGCCGGTTTGCTTTGTGTTTGCAAACGTTCGCGGGCAAACGCAAAACGGAAAATCGGTTTTGAACATGCTTATGAACAAACAAATTCTGAATGCACCTCTGACCTGCCACCCTGTGTCTCCTCCTCCCCGGTGCCCAGCGGGACGCAGGCAGTTTGCCCGCCACGAGTGGGCCCAGAAGGCGGCCTACCTGCTGGGCTGTACGCTGGAGGAGCTCTCCTCCTCCATCTTCAAGCACCAGGCCAGGGGTCTGCAGCGCTCGCCCTCCTTCAGGGGGGGCCCTGACGAGGGGGGACAGGGCGACGGCTCAGGTGAGTCGGTACCCAGCTTTAACCTCTATTTAACCAAGCTGGTCATTTGTTACCGTGGAAACAAGCGAGGTCATCTCAACTTTTTATTTATTTTGTATTTGTATTGTAATAACCTTTGTTTAACCAGGATACATTTTTATTGAGATTAAATCTCTCTTTTACAAACGCGACAAACAGTTTCAGGCATTTCCAGGAAAATTAAGAATAAATGATGAATTAAAGTTAGTATAAATAATCAGAAGTATATGTCACAAGTCGTCATGCGATAAAAGCAACTGAGCCACGCTGGTGAAGATGGTGGCACTGTCGGCTGTAAGCCCCCCTGCTGTTACATGTCTCTTGTGGTCCCCTCCTTCTGCTTAAGCTCCCTCTGACTCCGTCTCCATGCCAACAGGTCAGAAGGTGACCGCCCTGGAGTGTTTGGAGGCCGTGGCATCTGGCTTCTACTCGGAGATCTTCACCTTGGTCATCTCCTTCATCAACAGGTCTGTCTTTACCCCTTGCTTCCTGACTTGACTTGTAGTAGCAGATTAAAGGTATAGTCAGTCACTCTGGGGGAGGATTGTTGAGATTGAGATTTGATCTCGACCAAGACAAAACCACCTCTCCCTTCAGTGCCATAAGGTGCTTCCTCCGAAGCTCCGCCCTTCAAATTGGACGCGCATTGCAAAGGCTAGCATGTTGTTGTGTGGTGCGGTCTGCACCACTTTGTTTGTGTTCTTATTTACATGGCCAGTGCTAGGAACACCAGATTATTGTTTCAGCACGCACAGAAAACTTGAAAACCGTGGGGAGATTATTTGCTGAAATTGACCAAAAGTGTATTGTCTTACAATCTCTGACTACACCTTTAAATCTCCTGTTTTACTTTGTATATTTATATGCTGTATATC
Source organism: Forbesichthys papilliferus (assembly GCA_025399855.1). Taxonomy (NCBI): domain Eukaryota; kingdom Metazoa; phylum Chordata; class Actinopteri; order Percopsiformes; family Amblyopsidae; genus Forbesichthys; species Forbesichthys papilliferus. Next base: position 15,491 of record JAODOY010057624.1, read on the forward strand.
GATAAACAGGGTAGACTAGATGAGAATGGTCTATATACTGTATATAATATACAGTGTGTATATACATATATAATATGACTACAGCTTTATGTTAAATGCCAAGGTGTCACTAATTCATTGTTGTTACCAACATACTCTGGTAATGTCCCTGGGGTCACTGAACATTGTAATTGTGTTAACACCCAATGTGCATTTATTTGACGCCCTCTGTTCTCCATCTTCTTATCATTCTTCGTTTAACAACCATTGGCCAAAATATGTTATTTTGTCCAAAAGTCAGACTTTCAGCACTACTGACAATTCCTCAGACAGTGTTTGTTGCCACATGTAATCAAATCTTTCAGCTCTTAGTGTGTGACAGGTGGCCAATAGTGGGCTCAATACTGTTTTGCCTATTTCATAGACAACAAATGTTTATAAAAGTGAAAGATGTAAAAGTCAGTTTTCATGCACATAAACAACATTCAGTGCAAGTAACTTTTCAGTTGATGGTTTAATCTAGAGTATGAAACAATAGCCAGACATTGAAGCATCATCTACCATGTCTACAGTTCTACGGCCCCGATATACTTGCTTTGGTGCACGCGTAGCACAACCTGCGCTCCAAAGGAACACAGGATACGCACCCGGTACGCGTGGTAGCCATCTTGCGCACGTGTTCTAGCGGTTAAAAGCAAGTATATCGCGGGCTTTAGTAAAGCTGTTGTCAGGGTAGCCCTAGGGCATCATTTGGTTATCTTTCCTTTGCATACGACTTCTCAAATCGGGTTTGATAGAGGAGATGCCCATCGAACTTGCTATTTCTTTGCCCACAGTAAACTGTATTATACATGTATGAACTCATTGTCCTCTCCTTCCATCTGTTCCTTGCCTGGCATCATCCAGGGCTCTGAAGTCGAGTCAGCACTCGCTGTGCTCCCTGCTGATCGTGGACACGCCGGGCTTCCAGAACCCACGCACCGCTCAGCAGCAGCGGGGGGCCACGTTTGAGGAGCTGTGCCACAACTACACCCAGGAGAGGCTGCAGACGCTCTTCCACGAGCGCACCTTTGTCCAGGAGCTGGAGAGATACAAGGAGGTGCTTCCCGGGGCCAAGCCAATGGGCGGTGGTGGCACACATTCATATTAATGCTGCTACGTTGGCATACAGGCTTGAACACAGTGTTCTGCTGGTATGACAGCTGGCAGCCACTGGTGAATATGCAAAGGTCACCACCTGTGCTGCAGTGCCCCATTTATGCCTCTACATATTCCTATCAAGCTAATCTGTCCAGGCATACAGTGGATGCCATTTACCAAACACTAGCTATGATTTAAAGGTGCACTCCTCCTCAGTTTGACTCCAGAATGACCTTTGGTGTAAACACAAGCCTCTTCAATACACTCCTCTTCTTACTTTCCCTACAGGGATTTTTACTTACTTCTCCTTCTAGAGCAAATGTTTTACAGTTTGAAAGCAAAGCAGGAGTTAGGGATACTGAGAAGTGTATCTTTTTAGTATAACTTAATATAATGCTGTACAAATGTGTAACATAGAAATGTCAATTGTAGAAATCTACTAGAAACCAGTTTCTCAAACTCGCAACCCAATCTGCAGAACATCATTTGTTAATTATATAACCTTCTCTAAAGGTGCTCACAGTGTAGGTGATTAACCCAAACCCTTTATCCCCCCTGCTTCTAGGAAAACATAGAGCTTGCTTTAGATGACATAGAATCCAGTACTTCAGTCTCTGTAGCTGCTATTGACCAAGCCTCGACCCAAGCCATGGTAAGAGACGGCAACCCAGTGCATGGTTTGTGTTTGAGCCATGTTTAAGGACTAAGCTAACTTCCTTGCATAGATAACTGCTTCTATACGTCTACTTTAACATTCCGTTTCTTCTTTGATTCAAATTTGTATGGCCAAATAACAAGGGTGCCTATATCATTGTGTGTTGCCTTTGTGCTCTACTTGTAAGTGACTGATGTGTTTTGCATTCCTTTGTGCTCCACTTTGTGTTCTGTACATATTTTCCTTGTTTTTACGTGAACAGTTGAACATTTGGAATTCATGGGCATCTGTTTTGGAAAATATCTATCAAATTACTATTTTAAAAGCGCGATTAAATGGGCAAATGTACGGCTTGAGCTGTGATAAAGAACTTAACCCTCGCGCTGTCCTATGGGTCAAAATGACACTTGCCAGTAGAGGGCAGCAACCACAACACGGACATATGACATTCCGCGGTTTGCTCCCTCTGCTGCTAGTCTG